>CM035840.1:256473210-256678210 GCA_020510985.1 Pholidichthys leucotaenia
GACCCGTAACATATACTCCTCATAACAGGACAAAGCTGTGTATTTGATATACAGTATGTTTGGATGAATGCTTGGTAGCTTGGTAGCTGCAAATACTTCCTCATTTACACTTTCAAAAAGCTTAGGTTAGCTTTACCAAGTTTACAATGACAAGATTTGAGATATAACGATAAACCATAGCATAAATTATGATTTAAAGCTTAAATCATGGAATCATGGAACATAACTCAATATCTCAAATCTCAATATAAATTAGAGAGATTTTAAAAAGTTACTATAAGGTTTTTACAAGGAATACCACAGCTCGGTGGCACAGTGGCTAGCGCTGTGGCAGCACACTAAGAAGGTCACCAGAGCGATTCCACCCCTGACCACTGTGGGTTCAATCCCACCCTATGACCATCGGTGACCCTTCTGTGTGGAGTTTGCATGTTCTCCCTGTGTCTGCATGGGTTTACCCTGGATACTCCGGTGTCCTCCCACAGGCTAAAGACATGCAAGTTAGGTTAATTGGAGACTCTAAAGTGGCCATAGGTGTGAATGGTGAAGGGATTGGTGCCACACCGTGGCTGCCTCATCCATCCAGGTGGATGCCCTGTAATTTCCAAATTGTGGGACTAATAAAGGACTACAAAAAAAAAATAAAAACTATATGATTCAGAGATAAAATATTTATGGAATAACTTTGCCATTGTGCAGTAATATTCTCTAACAAGGGAAGTGGCATTGATTGACAGATTCTGGCTGTTTGAGTGAGGCACTACCTGCCTGTCATAATACGCTGCTTGTATTATGACAGACTGCCAGTATCTTTCCCTGCTGTTTCCCATTAAAAGGCAGTTTTACTGCTGAGAAGTTCCTGAAGCTCATCATTTAGCCTTATATAAAACTTTTATTCTGGTTAGGGGGCATCGTCTCCCACTGCTCAGGACACTCTGGTAGACAATTGTAACTGCAGGTGTTTCATTGTCTGTAGCCTGAACAGTGGAATCTGATTCCCCTGCTGGTGCACTTCTCCAAGCATTTGCTAACAACTGTACTTTCTTAGTGGGGCTGATAAATGAGTAGCTTAGCCCTACCAATTACTTTTGCTATGACTGTTGTAAAATGACACAATAGGTATGATTTGTGTTTGTTTCCTATGATCCGTGAGGACCTGGGGAAACTGAAAATTGGCTTTATAGCTCCTGCTCTATGAAGAAAAAAAGGAAAAAAAACTGAACAATGGTCCAGAGTGTTATTGGCTATGTTGGGCCATACACGAGCAACCTCCATTGGGAAAAGAGTCAGGTACAGACCATAATGATATCACTGGTGGGTGATGTTTTTACACCAACAGAAATTTAACTCTTTAAGTGTGTCTGTTGCGAATTGCGACATAACCCCTATTGGCCAAGAATTGTAAATTTTTTTTGTCAGTAAAATAGTTCAGATTTCCAAGGCTATAACTTGAAAGTGGTAAGAGTTAATGGCTTACTGTCAAGTAGAAAGATGTAAAATACGATCCAAAGTTTCAGAAAGGAATAAATTTATGCATCTAATTGGCATAATGTTGCAGTAGCTCTCTGAATTCAATAACACAGTCAAAACTGGACTTTGGACGTATTTACACAAAGAATGGTTCAGTCTTTTGACACCATTTTTTGTACAGAGGTACCTCATCATCTTATCTTCAAAGTTTATGAACAAGAAATCAGTACAATATTAAAAAAAAACAGAAATTCCTCATTTACTGTTAACAAAGGGGGGCTGGCTGACTGGCGTGGTCGCTGCATTTTCACCCATCGTGGTCGTTATTTTGTGTTCTGTCGGTCATTTACACTCTCTACCACATCTACAAAGTCTTAAGATTATCCCACATAAATTTTTTCTTGTATCCTGCGGCTATTTTCCACATCCAAAGCCGACTAAGTGACGGTGCACGATGACGGACAGCAGCCATATTAGCTTTCTGGGCTAAAATGCTAAAAACAGGAAAAGGAAATGAGGAGTTCTTCTTCTTTGGTGTATTATGTGTCATCCATTGAGTCCTCCAATGCATGTCTGCCACCTTCTGAAACTGGCAGATCAGTACAAATCAGTACAAATCCTCAATGGAGTCTTTCATTTTCTCAGACATTTTGCCACTAATATTTTGAACTTCTTTTGCACATGAACTTGCAGTTCATGTCCACATTTAGAGGTTGTTGTGACAGTGATGCCCATTAGGGCTGCACAATTAATTAAATTTTAATCACGATTTTGGCTGCCATGATTAAATGAACATGATCGTTGGCTATGCTCATATTTAAAATACTGGCTCTGCTACATATCAAATCAAATGTTTTCTCAACAAAGAGTCAGCTGACTGCTAGGGGGTGAATGAATGTCAGGGCAACATTAAATGGCATTCACTTATATAGCATTTTTATTCTCATCTCTTGATGACCAAAGCGCTTTACAGATCCTACTATCCACCCATTCACACACTGATGGTGGCATGCTACCTAACACGGCGCTTCCAGACCTACCAGGAGCAATTGGGGGTGAAGTGTCTTGCCCAGGGACACAACGGCAGGATATCTGGGGAGAGCAGGATTCGAACTGCCAACCATGCGGTTATTGGACGACCTGCTCTACCTCCTGAGCCACTGCCGCCCCTTAAGCAGCAGAACTGACAAGTGAGCACACCATGTAGCGGCAACCTTAAGTTTTCAATAGCGGACTGGTGTGATGGTGAAACACAAATCAGATGTTGGGAGCAGAAGGTGACAGTACGGCAACATATGGAGGCAAGGAGCTAGTACCTTGAAAGATCACCATCTGTTGTCTGGATGTGTTTTGGATTCAGGGCAAGTGATGCTGACTAAAAATAAATTACATCCAAAGAGTGCCATAGAGCTGTGTCTGTGTTGTGGGGCAACACAACTAACTTACAGTGGTGTGAAAAAGTGTTTGTCCCCTTCCTAATTTCTCATTTTCTTGTATTTTTGGAACACCGAAATGTTTCAGATCATCAAACAAATTTAAATATTAGACAAAGATAACACAAGTAAACACAAAATGCAGTTTTTAAATAAAGGTGTTTATTATTAAGGGAAAAACATCCAAACCTACATGGCCCTGTGTGAAAAAGCGATTGCCCCCTAAATCTAATAACTGGTTGGGCGACCCTTAGCAGCAACAACTGCAATCAAGTATTTGCGATAACTAGCAATGAGTCTTTTACAGCACTGTGGAGGAATTTTGGCTCACTCGTCTTTGCAGAATTGTCGTAATTGAGCCACATTGGAGGGTTTTTAATCATGAACTTTAGCTTTATTTTATTTATATTTATTTATTTATTTATATAGCACCATATCATAACAAAAGTCATCTCATAGCACTACCAAATGCAGGGAAAATCCCACAATTGCAGAAAGACCCAGCAATCAGACAATCCTATGTGAGCAAGCACATAGTGATGGTGGAGAGGAAAAACTCCCATTTAACAGGAAGAAACCTCTAGCAGAACCAGGCTGAGGGAGGGGCAGTCATCTGCTGTGACTGGCTGGGGGTGAGGGGATAGAGAGGATGAAGAGAACAGACATAAAGAACATGAACGGTGAGAAGCCAAGTACATTATTGGAGGTCACCCGGCAGTCTGAATCTATTAACAGCAAAACAAAAGGGGGGTTAAGAGACACAAGATCCCTCCCTAATCGTAGGCTATATTGAAAAAGAAGGATTTTACCCTGTTCTTAAAAACAGAGATTGAGTCTGACTCCTGGACCCAGAGTGGTAACTGGTTCCACAGAGAAGGAGCTTGATAGCAGAAGGCTCTGCCTCCCATTGTACTTTTGGAGATTCTGGGTATTACAAGTAATCCAGCATTTTGGGAGCGTAGTGCTCTGTTAGGATGATAGGGTAATATCAGATCTTTTATTTATAAAGGGGCCCTTATATTATTAATAATATAATAATATATTATTATTAATAATATAATAATTATATTATATTATATTATATTATTAAGAGCTTTGTAAGTGAGAAGAAGGATTTTAAACTTAATTCTAAACTCTATGGGAAGCCAATGATGGGAGGCCAGAACCGGAGAGATATAATCTCGCTTTCTAGAACCAGTTAAAACTCTTGCAGCAGCATTTTGGATCAACTGAAGACTTTTTAAAGATATTTTAGGACAACATGATAATAGCGAGTTACAATAATCTAATCTAGAGCTGACAAAGGTGTGGATCAGTTTCTCAGCATCATTCAGAGACAAGATGCTCCTAATCTTGGCAATATTGCACACATGATCAAAGGCAGTCTTAGAAACAAATTTAATATGTGAATTAAAGAACAGATCTTGATCAAAAATAACTCCAAGGTTCCTCACAAAACTATTCAGAGTGAGAGTAGCGGCATCCAAATTAAGAGTATGATTTGGAAAGGAATTTCTAAGGTTTTTTGGACCAACAAGAATGACTTCAGTCTTATCTGGGTTTAATAGCAGAAAATTACAAGTCATCCAGGCTTTGATTTCCTTAAGACAGGCATCTAACTTGGCTAATTGATTACAATCATCGGGCTTCATTGACAGGTATAATTGTGTGTTGTCTACATAACAATGAAAATGTATACATTGCTTTCTAATGATATTACCTAACGGAAGCATATATAAACTAAAAAGAGTAGGGCCTAACACAGATCCCTGTGGAACTCCATGACTGAGCTTAGAGTTGGAAGACAACTCATCATTGATGTGAACAAACTGAAGTCTATTGGACAAATAAGATCTAAACCACTGCAGCGAAGTTCCATTTAGTCCAACATAGTGTTCTAATCTATCAAGTAGAATGTCATGATTGATGGTATCAAAAGCTACACTAAGATCTAAAAGGACAAGTAGAGAAACAAATCCATTATCTCAGATGCAAAGAGGAGGTCGTTAGTGACAAGACGGTCATTAATGACCTTCACTAAGACTGTTTCAGTGCTGTGATGAACTCTGAACCCAGATTGAAACTCTTCAAATAAACCATTTCCCCGCAAGTAGTAAAACAATTATGCAGCAACAACTCTTTCTAAGATTTTTGAAATGAAAGGCAAATTAGAGATTGGTCGATAGTTAGCCAAAACTCCTGGATCGAGCGTTAGCTTTTAGAGTAAGGGTTTAATTACAGCAATTTTAAAAGCCTGTGGTACATAATCCAAAGTTAAAGAAAAATTAATTATATGAAGCATATGGCTACGAATAATTGGGAAGACTATTTTAAATAACCTGGTAGGAATAGGGTCTAAAAGACAAGATGAAGGCTTAGATGAGGAGATTCTTTTATCTAGCTCTAAAAGGTCCGTTGGAGTAAACTTATCTAAACAGATATCAGTTGAATGAGTTGTAGTAGTTAATGTACTTAAGTTTACGGTGGAAAGAATCTGACTGATTTTATCTCTAATAGATAGAATTTTATGATTGAAAAAGTTCAAAAAGCCCTGACTAGAAAGCTCAAGGGGGATGCGAGGATTGACTGAGTCCTGACTCTTTGTCAGCCCGGCTATAGTGTTGAAAAGAAACCTGGGGTTATTCTTATTCAGTACTATTAATGCAGTGTAATAACTTGTTCTAGCTTTTCTAAGAGATTTTTTATAAATTAAGAGATGATTTCTCCACGCTAAATAGAATTCATCTAAATTAGTAGAACGCCATTTTCTTTCTAATTGACGAGTCTTTGGCCGGGGGATCCTGGGTTCAATCCCAGCCCCTGACCAACAGTGATCTGTGTGGAGTTTGCATGTTCTCCCCATGTCTGCGTGGGTTTACTCCGGGATTTCTCCGGTTTCCTCCCACATACCAAAAACATGCAAGTTAGGTTAATTGGCATCAAACTGGAGATTCTAAATTGTCCATAGGTATGACTGTGAGAGTGAATGGTTGTCTGTCTCTCTGTGTTGGCCCTGCGATGGACTGGCGATCTGTCCGGGGTGTACCCTGCCTCTCCCCCAAAGATGCTGGAATAGGCTCCAGCCCCCCGCGACCCGAAAAGGATTAAGCGGAAGAAGATGAATGAATGAATGAATGAATGAGTCTTCTGTTTTAAGCTACGAGTTTCTGTGTTAAACCAAGGAGTTAGAAATCTCTGGTTAGACTTTTTCTTTTTTAAAGGGGCCACCAAATCTAGAGTCTGATGCAGAGAGGCTGTAACACTGTCTACCATGCTATCAATTACGGAAGGAGCAGGCTCTCCATCTTTTATTTCCGTTGTGTTGACCCATGGTAGAGAGGAGACAATCTGCAAAAATTTGGTAACGTCATTTGAAAGACATCTGCTGTAGTAACATTTTTCTTTAGGAGTCAAATAATCAGTAATAGTGAAATCAAAAGTTAACAGACAATGGTCTGACAGTACAGGATTGTGAGGAGACACTACCAGATTGTCTATTTCTATACCATAAGTCAGAACAAGGTCCAATGTGTGGTGGAGATAATGGGTAGACTTTTCTACTTTCTGGGAAAACCCCATTGAGTCTAAAATTGAATTGAATGCCTTATTAAGACAGTCACTATCTACATCAACATGAACTGCCTTTTGAAGGTCATGCCACAGCATCTCAATCGGATTCAAGTCAGGACTTTGATGAAGCCACTCCAAAGTCTTCATTTTGTTTTTCTTAAGCCATTCATAGGTGGACTTCCTGGTCTGTTTTGGATCATTGTCGTGCTACTGAATCCAAGTGCGCTTCAGCTTGAGGTCACAAACAGATGGCCGGGCATTCTTCTTCAGGATTTTTTGGTAGATAGCAGAATTCATGGTTCCATTTACCACAACAATTCTTCCACGTTCTGAAGCAGTAAAACAGCCCCAGATCATCATACTACCACCACCATATTTTACTGTTGGTATGATTTTCCTTTTCTGAAATGCTGTGTCACTTTTACACCAGATGTAATGGGACACACACCTTCCAAAAGTTCAACTTTTGTCTCGTCAGTCCACAAAGTATTTTCCCCAAAGTCTTGGGGATCATCGAGATGTTTTCTCGCAAAACTGAGATGAGCCTTTATGTTCTTTTTGCTCGGCAGCAGTTTTCATTGTGGAACTCTGCCATGCATGCGATTTTTGTCCAGTCTCTTTCTTATGGTGGAGTCATGAACACTGACCTTAACTGAGGCAAGTGAGGCCTGCAGTTCTTTGGATGTTGTTGTGGGGTCTTTTATGACCTCTTGGATGAGCTGTCGCTGACATGGTACTAGTGACCCACAAAGCAGACACGACTCAAGGTAAATACAATTAACCATTTATTGAGGAAGTGTACGTGAATGGATGCGTGTGTGCAGGGTTGTGTAGTGTAGTGTAGTGTAGTGTAATCTGGAACTCCAGCTGGGGCCGGCAGAGCACCATACAACCTGGCAACCCTGGGAAGAGACAGACGCCGTTAATGACAGTTTAGGCCAGACAGGCACTACAGATGGAATGGTGCTTACTGTCAGAGGTGGTAGAGCATAGCCCAGGTAGCGCTGAAGCTGCAGCCAGGAAGATAGTGCCCGCAGGTGGCCGGTAAGCTTGATGCTGGAGAGGGAGGCAGATAATTCGCCGCCGAGAAGAGAAAGGCCCGCCGCCACGGATCTCCGCCTGTGCACAGGAGAAGTTGACAGGGTGAAAGGGAATCATGGTGGCTTACTTGTAGGTTGGTGGTCTGGGAGGCGCAGGCCCGGACAGAGAGAAACGATGGCTTGGAAGCCGGCGTGGAAACACACAATGAGGCTGGGAAGCTCGAAGGCTGGCGTAGCAGGATTCTAGGTAGAGAAGCAGATGACTCCGCACCGAGCACTGGACCTGATGGAATAAATAGGCAGAGGGAGATGGCAGGCAGGTGTGCACGCAGGTGTGACAGATTGGCGGCCATGACAGAACTCCCCCCCAATGGCACGCCTCTTGGCAGGCGTTCCAACCTTCCCGGGTGCGTCCGATGGAAGTACCTGATGAGCTGCTTGTCCAGCATAAAGGAGGGACACACCCAGGACCTCCACTCCAGCCCGTAACCCTCCCAGTCCACGAGGTACTGCAGGCCACGACCCTGGCGCCGAACGTCCAAGATGGCGGTGACTGGCCATGCCGGGTCGCCATCGATCACCATCGGTGGAGGTGGAGACCTGGGAGGAGGACGCAAAGGGCTGGAGCAGAAGGGCTTCACCTGCGACACATGAAAGGTCGGGCAGATGCGGAGGGAGGGGGGAAGAGTCAGGCGCACAGACACAGGGTTAAATAATCCGGCTGATGGGAAAAGGACCAATGAATCGTTGAGTTGTCTTCCTACGCTCAGCCTTCAGATTAATTTGTTTGGTGGATAACCATACCTGCTGACCCACCCGGTAGGTGGGAGCCGGGACCCTGCGCCGGTTGGCCACCAAGGTGTTATGTTTCGCCTTCCGCTGTAGTGCTGCCCTGGCCATCCTCCAGATCCGCCGGCAACGCCTCAGGTGGGCACGAACTGAAGAAACAGCGATGTCCCCCTCCTCCTCAGGGAACAGCGGGGGATTATAACCCAACAAGGCTTTGAAGGGGGACATCCGGTGGCTGTCAATACAGCAGTGTTGTGAGCATATTCAATCCAGGGGAGGTGCGTGCTTCACGATGATGGGTTAGAGGTCGCTACGCACCGCAGCACCGCCTCCACCTCCTAGTTAGCTCACTCGCACTGTCCGTAGGTCTGTGGGTGATATCCAGATGACAAACTTACCGTGGCCCCCAACGCAGCCCAGAAAGACCTCCAGACCCTAGAGGCGAACTGGGGACCTCGATCAGAGACGATGTCCTGCGGGATGCCATGCAGCCTAACTACATACTGGACCAGGAGGTCGGCCGTCTCCTTAGCCGTGGGCAACCCCCGCAGAGGGATGAAATGGGCAGCTTTGGAGAACCTGTCAACCAACGTGAGGATGGTAGTGTAGTGATTGGACGTGGGAAGACCGGTGACAAAGTCCAATGTCACATGCGACCATGGCCTGCCTGGGATGGGAAGGGGGTGAAGCAGCCTGGTAGGTGGAGAAGAGGACGTCTTGCCAGTCGCACACCGAGGGCAGGCTCGGATCTAGTCCCCCACGTCCTTTTGGAGAGACGCCCACCAAAACAACCTCTGCAGGAGCGCCACCGTGCATGCCCTGCCCGAGCGGCAAGCAAATTTGCACATATGACCCCACTGAATGGCCTCCCCCCGGACAGCCAAAGGGACAAACAACCTCCCCGCTGCCCCCCCCCCCCCCCCCCGGGGTCGGCCTCATCAGACTGTGCCCTCAGGACCTTGTCCTTAATACCCCAAGAGAGGGCGCCCACAACACACGATGAGGGGAGAATGGGATATTCGGCCGTCTCTGCCGTCTCCGGGGCAAACTGACGAGACAGGGCGTCGGGTTTGGTATTGTTCGACCCAGCGCGGTAGGTAATGGTGAAGTTAAAACGTCCAAAGAAGAGAGACCAGCGGGCCTGTCAAGCATTCAGACGCTTAGCCGTCCGGAAGTACTCCAGATTTTTGTGATCAGTCCAGACGATGAACGGCTGCGACGCTCCCTCCAACCAGTGCCGCCACTCCTCCAAAGCGAGTTTGACCGCCAGCAGCTCTCTATCACCGATGCCGTAGTTGCGCTCCGCTGGGGACAGGCGATGGGAGAAGTATGCGCAGGGGTGTATCTTACCGTCTGTCGGGGAGCGGTAGGACAAGACGGCCCCAACCCCCGAGTCTGAGGCATCCACCTCCACCAGGCATTGGAGAGCGGGGTCCACCTGCGTCAGTATAGGCGAGGAAGAGAACTTGTCCTTCAGAAGAAAGAACGCTTCATCCGCCTCCTCTGTCCATCGAAAAGGCACCTTGGTGGATGTCAGGTTGGTGAGTGGTAGGGCAATGCGGCTGTAGTTCTGTACAAAACGGCGGTAGAAATTGGCGAACCCCAGGAACTGTAGGAGCTGCTTCCTAGACGAGCGGGTGGGCCATTCCACCACCGCCATCACCTTAGCTGGGTCAGGGATGATCTCCTTGTGGGCGATGATGAAGCCTAGGAAGGAGGTCCGGGAAACATGGAACTCGCACTTCTCCGCCTATACAAAGAGCTTGTTGTCCAGTAGCCGCTGCAGAACCCGCCTGACGTGCACACAATGTTCCTCCATGGACTGTGAAAAGATGAGAATGTCATCCAAGTATACAAACACAAATGTGCCCAAAAAGTCTCTCAGAACATCATTAAAAAGACGTTGGAAGACGGCTGGGGCATTGGTCAGCCCGAACGGCATGACCAAATATTCAAAATGCCCACTAGGGGTCCGAAAGGCCGTCTTTCACTCATCCCCCTCCTGTAACCGCACCAGATGATAGGTGTTGCGCAGGTCTAGCTTTGTGAAGCAACAGGCCCCCTGGAGGGAATCGAACGCAGACTTGATGAGAGGAAGAGTGTATTTATCCTTGATGGTTATGTTATTGAGTTCACAAAAGTCAATGCATGGCCTGAGAGAACCATCCTTCTTCCCGACAAAAAAAAAAAAGAAAAAAAAAAAAAAACGCCCCCACCCCCAGTGAAGAAGGTCTTATTATGCCCAAACTTAGTGACTCCTTGATATACGTGTCCATAGCCGCGTGGTCCGGAGCAGACAGGTTGTATAGTCTGCTAGATGGCAGCGGAGCACCGGCTCGGAGGTTGATTGCACAATCATATGGGCGGTGAGGGGGAAGGGAAAGGGCCTGGGATTTACCGAACATGGCCCCTAAATTGTGATACTCAGATGGCACTTTAGACAGGTCGAGAGGAGGAGAGGCAGGTGCACCCAGAGGTACGGCAGGCGAGCATGCAGCAGACTGCAAACAGATACTCAGACAAAACAAACTCCACGAAACCACACTCCCCAAATGCCAGTCAATCGAGGGGTTGTGTAGGCGAAGCCAGGGGTAGCCAAGGATGACCGGAATGGACGACACTAGTAAGACATACAGCCCTAACTCCTCCCGATAGTTGCCTGATATAATGACTGACACTGGGGCGGTCCGATGAGTGACTGTGGCCAACGGGGCTTTAGACAAAGCTATGAGTCTGAGTGGGGTCTCTAAAGGCTGCATGATAAGCCCCAGCTGGGTTGCCAGGCTGTCTGAAATAAAGCTCTGCTCGGCCTCTGAATCAATGAGTGCATGTGTGTTTGTCTCCTTGTGTCCATAATTGAAATGAATGGGGATCAAGATGAGGGGATTGCTGCGGGTTAAGTCCGTGAGACCCCCTACTGTAACGCACGGACTCCCCCTTTTGGCCGCTTGAGACAGGACTCGAGCTCATGCTCCTCGATCCTACAATAAACACACAACCCCAACTCCCGGCAGCGCTGTCTCTCCATGGATGATAGCTTAAACCCATCCATAACCATAGGTTCCTGATCCTCCGGGGAATCAGCAGATGGGAGGGCCAGCGGGGGGGCTGGAGGGAGTGGCGAGCCAGGCTACCCGAGTGACTGGAAATTCTTCGTTCGGCCGCCTGCTCCCTCAGTCTGTTGTCGATGCTGATAGCCAAGGAGATTAACTCATGCAATGTAGAGGGCTTCTCCAAGCGGGCCAGCTCGTCCCGTAGGCTAGGGCTCAGACTTCTAACAAAAATACTACATAGAGAGGCATCCTCCCACCCAACCTCTGTAGCAATGACCCGGAAGTCCACGGCATAGTTGGCGATGGCCTCCGACCCCTGCCGGAGATTTAACAACCGGGAGGTAAGCACGTCTTCACGGTCTGAGTGGTCGAATACCTCCTGAAACTCATTAACAAACTGAGTGTAAGTTATTGAAGCGTAATTAGCCCTAGCCATTACCACATATGCCCAAGCCAGAGCCCGCCCCTCCAACAAATTAATCACATAACCTATGCGACTCTGGTCAGTGGGAAAATCCCCGGGTACTCGTTGGAATACAATGTCACATTGCATTAGAAACCCCCTGGCCTCCCCCAATTTGCCACTAAAACAGATGGGAGTTGGGACAGGAGTAAGCCGACAAGCAGGGCCCGGAGTAGGCTGACTAGGAATGGGACTAGCGGTGGAGCTAGCGGGAGCAGAGGAGCTAGCTGGAGCTGCAGGGAAACCCTGTGGGCTAACCAAATGATCTAGCCTGTCTGTGATGCTGGCTAACTGTGTTAGCATCACCTGCTGTTGATAGGCTAACTGATCTACCCGAGTCTCCAAGTTGTTCATTCTGCACGCCAGCGCGCTGTCTGCTGGGTCACTCTGGCGGAGTCGTACTGACATGGTACTAGTGACCCACAAAGCAGACACGACTCAAGGCAAATACAGTTAACCGTTTATTGAGGAAGTGTGCGTGAATGGATGTGTGTGTAGGGTTGTGTAGTGTAGTGTAAACCAGAACTCCAGCTGGGGCCGGCAGAGCACCATACGACCTGGCAACCCTGGGAAGAGACAGAGGCCGTTAATGACAGTTTAGGCCCGACAGGCACTACAGATGGAATGGTGCTTACTGTCAGAGGTGGTAGAGCATAGCCCAGGTAGCGCCGAAGCTGCAGCCAGGAAGATAGTGCCAGCAGGTGGCCAGTGAGCTGGTTGCTGGAGAGGGAGGCAAATAATCCGCCGCCGAGAAGAGAGAGGTCCGCCGCCACAGCTCTCCGCCTGTGCACAGGGGAAGCTGACAGGGTGAAAGGGAATCGTGGTGGCTTACTTGTAGGCTGGTGATCTGGGAGGCCCAGGCCCAGACAGAGAGAAACGATGACTTGGAAGCCGGCGTGGGAACACACAACGAGGCTGGGAAGCTCAAAGGCTGGCGTAGCAGGATTAGTAGTAGATTAGTTTATTTGACAGGGACAGTGCAATAAACATAGACAATTAATCAAAGACAATCAATCTGATGTGTTGCACATAGAGTGTATAGCTATTAGCTAATTTGCAACTCTTGTCCCTGGATGGGCTTTAGAAAAAAGAATCAAGATAAAAAATATACACAATAACCACATACATCAATGCAGAAAAATTATAAATACACAATTATAAATATTATAAATATTATAAATACACAAATATAACAGCCTGACTCACATTTAACATAAATATTATAAATATTATAAATACACAAATATAACAGCCTGACTCACATTTAACACATATAACATAACTCACATTTGCCTATTTCAGGCCTTCCTCCCTCTGTCACTCACTATAAACAAACACATTTATTCCTTCCCTTCATTCACTCTCACTTTGCAGACAATTAATTCATACATGAGTACATTCTTGTTTATTTTTCAGCCAGTTTTTAACATTTTTAGTGAATGTTTTAAAGTCTGTTATTATTTTAATTTCATTTGGCATTGTGTTCCAGATGTGACTGCCCTTTATAGAGAAAGCTGTTTGTCCAAATGTGGTTCTGCGGTGGAATATTTTACAGTTATTGTTAACAGAACTCCTGGTGGCTCTGCTGCTGTCCTGTCTTTGGACGAAACCAGCAAGTGGCTCGGGTGCTGATTTATGGAAACATTTGAACGTTAATTTCAGAAGACAGAGGTCAATGAAGCTCAACTCAATAGGTTGTATTTTTTTAAAACATTACAGTGATGCCACCTAATGGGCTTTTTGTCCACAATTTTTAGGGTTTGATTATATAATGAACCTATATGTCTTATTGTGGAAGGGGCTGCTTGAGCCCAGACTGTCAAACAGTATGATATATGAGAAAAAACCATAGAATGCATATACAGTGCAGCTGCTTCGTAAGGTATGTAATATCTAATTAATTTAAAGCAGTTCAGATTTTTTTTTACTGTTTTTGAAATTTTCTTTATATGAAGATTAAATTTGAGTTGAGGATCTAGTACAATGCCAAGGTATTTGAATTCTGTAGCTAAACTGATGTCATGATCATGTATATTAACTTTAAAATGTTGCAGGTTACATTTTTTGATTGAAAAGCACATTGAGACTGTTTTCTGAATGTTCAGCAATAGATGGTTCTTGAGGAGCCACTCTTGGACATCAACCATACTTGTAGACAGTACATCTGCAGCCTGTGCTGGAGTCTTGGCAGCTGTGTAAATAACTGCATCATCTGCATAAAGTTGGCATGTTGCAGCTGAGCAGTGTAACGGCAAGTCATTAATAAAAATGCTGAAAAGTAAAGGACCAAGAATGGACCCTTGTGGGATACCCATGCGGTTGTTTAAAAATGAGGATTTATCCTGGTGAACTTTTACACACTGTTCTCTATTCTGGAGATAAGATGCAAACCATTCTAATGTATTTGGGGAGAAGTTAAAAGATACCATTTTGGATAAAAGCAAACTGTGGTTTACAGTATCGAAAGCCTTTTTGAGATCTAGAAAAACAGCTCCTACCACATTACCCCTGTCCAAGGACTGTTTGACGTTTTCAATAAGGCAACAATTTGCTGTTTCTGTTGAGTATCCTGGTCTAAAACCAAATTGATGTGGATGAAGAAGTTGACTGTCTTGTAAGTAGTCTATCAGCTGTGTAGCTACAACTTTTTCAAGAACCTTAGATAGGACTGGTAAGATAGAGATTGGGCAGTAATTGCATATATCGTCTTTACTGCCTGATTTATGAACTGGTATGACGACAGCTTTTTTCCAGCCAGATGGAAATGTACTAGACCTAATGGAGAGATTAATGAGATGAGTCAGTGGTTTGATTAATATTTTGCTGTGCATTTTGAGAAAGGAGGTGCTCATATTGTAGATATCATTAGTTTTTGAGTTTGACAGTGTTTTAACAATACCAGCAATTAACTTCTCATTTACCTCATCGATGTGAAAAGTATTTGTTGGAAGTATGGAATTTGTGTTGTTGAGCACATTTGGCAGCACAAAAATTTTTGTTAAGTCTTCCACAGAGCCCACAAAGTGTGAATTAAATTCATTTGCCAAAGTAGCCTTGTCACTGACGGTCTTGCCATTGATTCTAAGTTCCTTTACCCCCTTCTGATCGTTTTTTTTATTAGTTAAGTTATTTAAATGCCTCCATAGGGAACTGTTGTTACCCTTTGCATGATCTATCAGTTTATTGTAATAAGATATTTTTGATTTTCGCAGCTCATGTACCACTTTATTTCTTAAACTTTTGTACACAAGGTGATCATTTTGTAGTTTGGAGGTTAGTGATGTTTTCAGTGCATAGTCTCGCCTCTTCATAAGTTTTCTTATTTCATTATTTAACCATGGTAGGCTAATCTTCTGTTGTCTACTTTTAATTTGCTTTGAAAATTTTTCTATAGACTTTGTGATTGTTGCAGTTATAAAATTACAACAATCATCTACTTCACATGTTGACATGAGCTGCTCCCAATTTTGATTCTCTAAGTAATGTTCAAACTCCTCATTTTTTGATTTGGGGATAATAAAATTTGATTTGTCAATATCGACTCCCCCAAAATACTGTAGTCGCTTTTTAGTAAGTTTCCTGACAGCAAGAACCATGTTATGATCTGAGAGACCAGTTACAAGATTATAGGTTCTGGTTATTCGTTCTGGTTTATTAGTAAATACCATGTCAATAAGTGTTCTGGATTGTTTGGTTATCCTGGTGGGTCCTTTGATGATTTGCTGGTAATTAAATTTAGTCATGAGGCTTTTCAGTTTTTGTTTGTCTTTTTTATCAGACCAGTTGATATTAAAGTCACCATGAATTATTGTTTCTCTGTTCTTCTCAAGTTGTTTAACCAGATCACTTAATTCATTATAAAAGGAAGAGTTGTGTGACGGTGGGTTGTACACTACTGCAATGTTGAAATTCATTACCGGAGAGAGACATACATTAACAGCTAAACATTCAAGTGAAGTATTCAAATCAACCAGTTGACATTTATATTTCTCTTTGATGTAAATTAAAACACCTCCTCCCCTCCCTACCTGCCTGTCTTTTCTAAAACACTGGTAGCCCACAATATCGATCATATTAGTGTCTATGTTACTGTGTAGCCAGCTTTCTGAGAGACAAAGGTAGTCCAGATTTGAGTCCAACAGCAACACCGAAATCTCATCTCTTTTGGGGATTATGCTCCGTATGTTTAAATGACCGCCGAGGATCCCCTTTGGTTTATCCTTGGTGTCCCAAAGAACTCGTGCATGATTAACAGTTTGGAAAAATAAATGTTGTTTTTGCTTTTGTACAGCTCGGTTTTGTGCTAACCCAGTGGTCTGCTGTTTAATAGTGGCAGGTCCAGGGTTAAGGTGAATATCTCCTGCCAGAAGTAGCAGAACTAACAGAACTTTAATTGTATATCCTCTGCCATATTGTGATTTTTGCTTAACAGCCATGTTTGCCTTAATTTGGAAGTTTTTGCTCAGGGCTTTTAAAGACCACATAGAGTGTAGGGTGAGATGTCCAAGCCCAAATCCATACAGATAAAACTTTTTAACTTCACCTTTGGTTGAGTTTGTCGGAAAATCCTTCTTGTTGCAGGTCCAGACACACAAAGACAAAACGAAGAGGAAGTAGAGAAGTAGAGAAGGCTTATTAGTGGTGCCCATCAGCCCACTTTTTAATCCGGTGGCAGCCATCTTCAGTCTTTCTTGGAAAGAAGGAAAAAGAAAATCTGTGGATAGTAAAATAAATTCTGCTTATATCGCCAGAATCTGATCCGATCGTCCTTGAATCCAGCTGGGCCTCAGCTAGCCAACTAGCCCCTTCCATTGCTGGTCTCGTTGCTCATAGTCGCCGTAACTGGTCTCCCGTCCCACTCCTCCAACCGAGTCTCATCACACACCGCCGCTGCCACCGAGCTCCGCTGAGGTCACGGTAAGTCCTCCGCTAGGCACCGCCACCTACCGTCGTCTGCCTGGGTGAAATCTCTGCTGAGCCCCGTCAACAAATAGCCGCTTGCCTGGTAGTATCTCCGCTGGGCCTCGCAGCTGGGCTTCGATTCAGGCTGGTGTAAGGTGGAATGACTGGTGCCAGCATTAAGCTAACTAGCGTTAGCTTAGCAATCGCTTCGGGTAGTCTCGTCGCACACCGCCGCTGCAGTCACGGTAAGTCCTCCGCTGGGCACCGCCGCCTACCGCCGTCTGCCTGGGTGAAATCTCTGCTGAGCCCCGTCAACAAATAGCCGCCTGCCTGGTAGTATCTCCGCTGGGCCTCGCAGCTGGGCTTTGATTCAGGCTGGTGTTAGGTGGAATGGCTGGCGCCAGCATTAAGCTAACTAGCGTTAGCTTAGCAATCGCTTCAGGTAGGGCACATCAGTGAATCACAAGGAAGCGCTGGAATCGCTGGTCAGTTTACTCACAGTGGCCGGATAAAAGCGATCAAAGGGGTAATCCACCGGAGGTATATCCGATCGCTGTAGGTTAGTTATTTAGAGACTGGTGCCAGCATTAAGCTAACTAGTGTTAGCTTAGCAATCGCTTCAGGTAGCATTAAGCTAACTAGTGTTAGCTTAGCAATCGCTTCAGGAAGGCGCAGGAAGTCGCTGGAGAAAGGCGATTAAAGGGCAATCCAACGGAGGTGGCAATTCAGCCCGTGCGTGTTCGCCACGAGCGCCGATCGCTGCAGGCCAGCCACTTTTAATGGCAAAATCAGTGACTTTGTCTCAGCACTGAAAAAGTGTGACCATCCCGGTCGCCATCTTGAGTAGATTCTAGGTAGAGAACCAGATGACTCCGCACCGAGCACTGGACCTGTTAGAATAAATAGGCAGAGGGAGATGGCAGGCAGGTACGCACGCAGGTGTGACAGATTGTTAGCCATGACAGTCGCTGCGGTCTTAGGGTAATTTGGGTCAGCCGGCCACTCCTGGGAAGGTTCACCACTGTTCCATCTTTTCACCATTTGTGGATAATGGCTCTAACCGTGGTTTGCTGGAGTCCCAAAGCTTTAGAAATGGCTTTAGAACCTTTTCCATACTGATAGATCTCACTTTGTTTCTCATTTGTTCCTGAATTTCTTTAGATCACAGCATGATTTGTAGCTTTTGAGGATCTTTTGGTCTCCTTCACTTTGTCAGGCAGGTCCTATTGAAGTGTTTTCTTGATTGAGAAGTGGTGTGGAAGTAATCAGGCCTGGGTGTGGCTCGAGAAATTGAACTCAGCTTTCTAAAGATGTGATAAACCACAGTTAATTTATGTTTTATTGGGGGGGGGTAATCACTTTTTCACACAGGGCCATGCAGGTTTGGATTTTTTTTACCCCTTTTTTACACCTTCATTTTAAAACTGCATTTTGTGTTTACTTGTGTTATCTTTGTCTAATATTTAAATTTGTTTGATGATCTGAAACATTTAAGTTTTGCAAACACACAGACAAAAAAATGAGAAAACAGGAAGGAGGGAAACACTTTTTCACACCACTGTACATGTATTCAACCACCTGAAAAAAAAAAAAACACCACAAATACAAGTACGATAAATGCATGAAGGCTAAAGCTAATGTCACTTCACTAAATTACAGTTGGTGTCCCGTGCCCACTCAAGCAACCAAAGTATCAACCCTGCACAGATCTTCACCGTATCCATCCACCACGCTGTGTCCAATAAATACTGTGAGCAATGATGGCTTCAGACACATGGTCAAAACACTGGACAAGAAATATGTGATCTAATTTGCACAATTATTTCTCCAAAGTTGCAATACCTGTGCTGTGTGAAAAATACAGAAAGGTATCACCACTGTCGAGTACTTTGGAACTATGACTGATTCATGCAGAAAAACGGGGCCCTAGCTGTCCCTTACAATTCATTACATTAATGAAGGTTTTAAACTGAAGAGTCGATGCTTGCAGACATCATTTTCCCCACAAGACCACACAGGAGAAGCTATAGCCCACGGACTGAAAGAAGCGCTATCGTCTTGGGGCCTGTAGGAGGAGGGACTAGTCTGCATAACAACAGACAGTGGATCTAACGTCAGTGGCAGCATCTCTAAATAAATGGACAAGGCTCTAGTGCTTTGGCCACAGGCTTCATCTAGCTTTTTTTTTAGTTTAGTTTAGTTATTGGTTTATTTGTCAGGGGCAATGTACAGAGAAAAAAAAAAGCAAAACATTAAACACAGGGTAAAGATGCTCTAGTGAGTAGGACAAATTTAAAAAAAACATTTAAAAAGTACGTGATTGAATTTTATGTAATCTGTGTGTGGCACCCTGTCTGTATAATGTATTCACTATGTTTAATGCATTCTTGTTTACAGCGTTGTTATGCCTTTGTGTACTGTTTGAGGATAGTGTGGATTGTTCCTTGTGGACAGTGTATGTTTTGAATTATCCTTGAATGCATCACTCACTCTGTGCTGGATGCAGCAGGTGTCCATCTTAGTTTACTGTGATTGCCAATCAGACGAGACTATCGGCATGGTCAAGTTTTAGACAGGGTGGGACTAAGGGAGTGAGTCAGTTTGCAAGAGACATAGGTTAGACAAGAAAATTACTCTGGGACCAATTAACGGACGTTTTTGGCAGAGCGACTGTGTTCAAGCTACGGCTGAGCCATAGAGTGAGGGAGCTGCTGAGAATCCGACCATGAGGTTGGCTGTAGCTAGCTGACGAGCATTTGGCTAATTCAGAGGGGGACAAGATGATGTGTTGGGCCTTTCTGCATTAAGTTGCTGATATGCTTTGGACTGCAAATGCTCCAAGTTGTGCCGCAGCTTTGAGGTTTCCCATGCCATGGATGCTGCTACAGTGAAGTGCTCAGGACTTGCTTCTGCAGGATGGGCTTCAGCCTGTGCCCAAAAATCCATGCTGCTTTGGGTAGGGATTTCGGGAAAGACCCCGTTAGCTACCATCATTGACCATGCCTACAGTGAGAACACCCAGTAGTTCTACAGAGGATTAGGAACAATGAGCACCAACATGCACGCCAATGTTAATTTTATTATTCTGAGATTTTGTAATGTTTTAACTATATATCTATAACATCAGCTACCCAGGCCTCTTTGCAATCTTGCCAAGTTTTATGCTCATAACTGAAGACGCTGCACACACTGAGGTTGTATTTAGGGATTTTATGTCCCTCACCTCCAATGTTAAGGTGTCTTTGAAGTTGTGTTTTTACTAACTGCTAAACTAAGTGAATTGAGTGAGAGGGCTACATGTGTTTTTTCCTAAAGTTAATGAATAATTGCTATTAATTGATTGATTATTGATTTCAATATTGATCAAAATAATTGTGATTATCATTTAGGCCATGATCCTGCAGCCCTAATGCCCATATCATATGACTTTGGGTTATCTGAAGAAGTTATTGCTCACTTTGTAGATGTACAGACAATATCCTTTCCTGTTACTATTTGTACAATAGTTTCAAATTTTTACTTGCAATTGTAAGTTTTTATATTCCATACGCTCACTGTTGTTATTAATTCTGACAGGCATGTTATGCTTTGATGCTTTTTTTCAGCAAGTCTGCCTGTCTGTTACCAGGCATATGCAAAAACTGAATAAGGATTTGCACAGAAAAGAAATAAAAATAATACGCTGTCTGTACCCTAAGCCTATGAGGTGGAACTTCCCCCAAAGTAAGACTTGGCTCAATTTTGAAGGAGATGTTTTTGGAATGTGTTGGAGAAACATGAGCATCTGGAGTAAACAAACAAGCATGAGGATAACATGGAAAGTGCACACAGACTCTGCTGACTGGGTGAGTTGAAGACACGACCTTCTGACTGGGAGGCAGTGGTGCAAACCTCTACACTACCATGCTGCCATGGTGGAGTAGAGGTTAGGTTAACTTTAACCCTAGCATACTCTTCATATTCTATGCCTTCGCAGTATCTGGACAAAGAATTCCCTCATAGTAAGCGTCTATACCAAATTTTGAACTACAGATCTATTCATAATGTCTAAGTAGCCTACATCACAGGGAATGTGTGATTAATCCTTTTTAAATGTTTCAGAGAGCAGGGAGAGTGTGTTTTTTTAGTTTTATAACATTCATTTTTGGATAAAAACATCTGCTATCACACAGTATCATGTCCTGTTTTATATAAGACATAAAAAACATAAAAGCTATAATGATTTAAATATATTTTATTGAAACTGAAAATGGCATGAGCATTCTGGACGTGTTGGAATTTATAAAATAACCATGTTTAACCACTGCAACAATTAAAGGCTGTCTGCACTGCTGTCTGCACAGCATTATCAATATTAATTCAACATTTACCACTTACAACACAAAACATTAAAGTAAAAAAATTCAAAGTAGTCTCTGTGTTCAAAGCAGTGGTAGGAAACTTTGTAAGTGGAAACGTGCACATTTCCCACATTTGGAGCAAATTGCTTTGTTTTACAGTCCTTTACAGGGCAGAAGTTGCATCTCCTTCTCTTGTGTTGGCTTCTTGTGTGACTTTTTGATCAGCTCCAGGTTCACTTTGAGCAGCATCCTGGGTCAGCGTTTAGCATTGTTGCCTCACAGCTAGAAGGTTCCAAGTTCAAACCCTGGGCAGGCAGTGGTGGGAACCTTATGTATGGCGTTTGCATGTTCTCTCTGTGCTGTGTGGGTTTACGCTGTGGCCTCTGGTTTCCTCCCATGTCATACATGGTAGGTTAATTGGGGATTCTAAATTGTCCCTATGTATCTGACCAGCCCTCAGAATAAAGAGTTAGTGTAGCTAGTAGTAAAGTGCTTTGAGTGATCTTTGTGAGTAGATTAAATGCTTTATAAGTGCAGGTCTTTAGCCCTCAGATCACTAGACAGCCCTTGAAGCTGCTGTGCGGGGAAGGTGGTGTTGCTTTTGCATACAAGGAGTCACAAGGACCTTTCCAAGCTCCTCCAAAATAAAAACCCTCCTTCAGTTTTATTACATTGCAGGTGCTTGTTTGCAGGTGCAGATCTTGTCTGTGTCCAGGCACCGTCTGGATGACTTCTGTTTCTTATGTGCACCAAATATGAATACTCCTATGCTGTTTTCCTATTTCAGACCAGCAGGTGTCTGGCTCTGCTGGAACCTGGACAAATGTGGTGGGAACACAGACAGTTCTCATGACAGTGTCAAGGTGCCCCTTGAACTCTGTCACCACGGTCCCATAAAAAATTCACACAAACATGGCCTGTGCAATTTCACAGTTTCAAGACTCCCTAAGACCACCATCTTCCTATATTTGACTCACAGTGGTTGATCTAAAATCCGTCTCGGGTGATACGGGTCAAATTTGACCTGGAACAGCCTAAGTGCAAAAGAATGTGTGGCACCTGTACAAAAGCAGAACATTCTAAAATATTTTAATTTTTGTGTATGTTGGGTCACATGAGGAAAAGTCACCAAATTTCAGTCTAAAAGAATGATGTTTAGGGTATTTTAACTGCTGTCACATGTCAGAACAGGTCAAATTTGACCCAAACAGTGTCATGAGTCGGCCTTTTAAAGGACTACTGAAGGACACCAAATGCTCACTGTGGTTTCTGCACATTTATTAACATAAAGACAAACATACGAAAAACACTAAACATATACATACAGGGTGATGAAAGCGCTGGAGGAGAGTGGGACTCGACGTCAACAGGGGGAACAGAAGCCTGGGAACACCGGGCAAAAAGGGGCAGAACCAGTTAGAGCTCACCCTAAAGGACACGGGCCTCATGGCTGGAAATAAAGAGGAAAAACTAACCTGGATGGAGCTCTCCTCTCTCCTTGACAGCGATACCCAAAACTCTCAGTGTCAGATACAGAGCGCCTGAGGACGGGTACAGTAACGGAAAGACAGGACAACAGGAACAGGTTGTCGTGCCCTTAAATACCGTTTGCTTAATATGTGACAGGTAAGGAAACTTAAGTGGAGAAAATAATAGAATGAATGACAGCTGTGCAGCTTACAAACCACTTCGACAGCTGGAAGCTGCACAGTGCTGTCAAAATTAAACAAACTGGAAACCATAATGAAACAACACAACCCCAACATGTAAACATTACTGCAAATACAAAATGACACAATGACTGGACACGATAAACAAGCAGACAGAAAAAGACGAAACTTAACTGAAGACTGTGCACGCCACCTAATGGTGGTGATTGCCATCAGCTGTCCCATCCTGAGCCCTATTTAACCCCTTGACGCCTGAATTTATTTCCAACTGTGAACAAAATATTTTTTTTATTTTTTTTTATTTTTTTCATAATTGAAAATCGTTGTTTTTTTGTTTTTTGTTTCTTTTTTTTTGGATTGATGCGAATTCGCGACAATAGGCGTCAGGGATCAGCTGAGGGATCAGCGTTGCTGCAGTCTCGTCAGACATTCCTCGTCTGACATCGTCGGACATCCCGTCGTCCAGCCTCTGTGCTGATTTCTCCATTCCCTATAAGTGTGTTCATTGTGAATCTGTTCCTCCTTGTCATAGCCTGAGTTATAGTGATAGTGTGTTTCAGCCCCCCGTGGCTCATTACTTTATCGTTATTCTTCCTTTAATAAACTGTGCAAACTCACCAGCTGGCCTATAGCGTCTTATTGATGACAGTAGACATCCATGACAGTAGACTGCAGCCAGACTGAGACACCAGTCGCAGTGAGTTTTGCCTGAATTGGACTTGTTTTTCCCTGTCTGGGTACCTGTGTGCTGGGAGGTCATGTTGTCATTCAGGGGCCGAGCTCGGAGCCTGGCCTACGAGCTGGCGGAGGCCCTGGACTAAATTGATGGAACTATCTTCACTGCTGGCCTCTACGACACTCCCAGCGATGTATGCTGGCACCTGGACCTCGCTGAGGACATTATTAATCGCCTTCCTCGCTACTCCAACCACCCGGAAGTCACGGCGAGGAAGGCAGACATCGCTGCACACCGGGAGAGACTCCGTGGGCTGGAGGGAAACTCCTGCAGGAAGCCGAAGAGGAGGCATCCTCGCTCCTCGCTTCGGGATCCCGTTCCTGTCCTCGTTCCAGACCAGGAGTTCGCACCGCCCAGGGGTGATCCCCGAAAGCGTGAGATGTCAGTCGGGATTCCCCCAGAGAAGTTACAACAGTCAGCTGTTTCCATCCGGGACCGAGTGGCTGCAGCTCGCTCCGCTGTTCACCCCACGCAGATTATAAATCATGTGACAGCGGCAGTCAGGCTGGTGGAGAGGAATCCGGCGTTAAGTGACTATCCAGAGTACGCCGACCTGCTCGCTTCTGTTTCCACGCAGGAGCGGCGTTTCCTGAACCTCTCCTTCGCCTCGCCCTCTGCCAGTAACCATCGTCACACTGCTAACAGTAAGCCTCAGCAAGAACCCCGTCCGGATCCTGTTCCGGGTCGTCAGAAAGACTCTACCTCTCTGACAGCTGCCACTTCTATGTCTCGTCAGGTGGAATTCCCACAGCCTCTCCCCCTGGGTCACCTCTCCCTGCTGTTTCATCAGCTCCTTGTGCCCGGATCGCCTCGGCTGTCATCCCCTCCTCTTCCACGTCTTCCTCGGCTGCTGTGAGTGTTATGAGTCCTGCTTCAGCGACGCCCGTCGTAGGTCCATCGTGAGCGGCTACTCCTCGTCCTTCCAGGGGGCCCGCTGTCACCATCCAGTGGGGAAAGGGAGGAACGGAGTCCACTGCAGTGGGTTCCATCGGGCCTCTATGGATCAGGCAAGTAACTTTTCATTCTGTTCCCACATTGGATGAATTGCCTTGCTTGATTCATGGGGGCGGAGTTTGGGGTTCACAGTCCCCTGAACTCCCTCCACCTGCTGCAGTAATTAGTAATGGACCTGCTACCTTTGTGTCTCCTGCCCCTGAGCGTTCTGCGGCGCCAGGCCTACGCGGCCGGACGAGGAGGGAGCCTGCGGCCCTGGATAGCCTGGTTCCAGCCCCTCAGACCCAGATCGTCGAAGTCCTGGACGGCGACAGAAGTCGAGTGCAGGCAAGTGCTCTATTTTGTCTTCCTTCTATCTATTTTAGAGCATTTTTGCCTGTCTCTTGGGGAGACGAGCCGGGTGCAGCTGTCCACTGCATCCGAGCTCGTCTCACTGGGTTCTGTCGCTACCGGTGATCCTGATCCTGGTTCTTCTTCTTCTCCTGGGCCTTCTCCCAGGGTCACCGGTGCGGAGTCAATCCCGGTTGCTGTGCTGGAGGTTCCAGGTTCGGGATTGGAGGTCGTTCCTGGTGCTGCGCCGACCAAGTCAGGGTCCATCGCGGGTGCGGCATTGAACCAATCGGGGTCCAACGTGGGTGCAGCCGAGACCCAATCGGGGTCCATCACGGGTGCTGCTCCGACCCAATTGGGGTCCATCGCAGGTGCTGCTCCGGCCCAATCGGGGTCCGTCGTGGGTGCCGCGCTGACCTGATCGGGGTCCAGCAGGGGCGCAGCGCTGGTTCGGTTCAAGGTCGGTGAGGGAGCTGCAGATCCTCTGCCGCCTGACACGGGACTGGCCCATCAACCTTCCCCCAACTCATCTCCACCGGGGGCCATTGGGGTTCTCAATATTCGGCCCGGCTCTCCCTCGTCTTCCCCCTCTTCAGGGAGGCCATCTTCAATTTCTCCCCTGCGGTCCTGGTGGCTGAGTGATGCGGGTCGGCCGCTTGGAGGACTGCCTCGCCCGTTTGGCGTTCTGGGTCGGCCACCCGACCAACTGGACTGTCTGCTTGGCGACCTGGTCCGGCCGCCAGAGTTCCTGTTTCTCCAGGCCTGTGACTGGGGTAGGCCGCCCGAACGCTTCCTTTTCCCCCGGCCAGTTATCTGGACATTGGCCTGCCGTCATCCCCGTGTGTTTCTTATTTCCATTAAATATTAAGGTAACTCGGGTGTATTGTCATTTGCTCTATTTGGACCTGTGTGTTCTCCGCTGTTTAGCGTGCTTTTTTCTTCTCCCCTCCCCTGTCAGAGGGATGATTTGTGTCTGCCACATTGTGTCTCATGGGCCTGTGTATTTTAGTTATAGGACTCCTTCTGTTATTTGCATTTTTGTCCTGTCTATGTACCATCCATGCTTTATGGAGTATTGTGTTTTTTTCCCCTACCATACTCCGTAATTGCTTCGTGTTTGTTCCCTGTGTTTTCCCGTTCCTCGTCTTGGTGTTTTTTTGTTTTTTTTTTGCCTTTTCTGGTTCTCACCCTCCAGGCCTTTTCCCCATCCTCCCACCCTGGGTGGGGTGGGGTGGGGGGCTTGGATGTCATACGGCGCCCGAAGTTCGCCACCTCGGTGGGGGGGGAGTACTGTCGTGGTTTGAGCGCCGATTTCATCCACGCTCGGGCCATGCAGTATTTTCTGCCCAGCTGGTGTGTGTGTCCCCGATGGCTCTCCGAGCTCTTATTGTGATAGCGCTCAGAGGGGCTTCCGGCTGTCAGAGCGGATCTCTCTGACAGCTGAGCTGCATTAGCGATTGCCATCAGCTGTCCCATCCTGAGCCCTATTTAAGGGATCAGCTGAGGGCTGAGCGTTGCTGCAGTCTCGTCAGACATTCCTCGTCTGACATTGTCAGACATCCCCTCGTCCAGCCTCCCTGCTGATTTCTCCATTCCCTGTAAGTGTGTTCATTGTGAATCTGTTCCTCCTTGTCATAGCCTGTGTTATAGTGATAGTGTGTTTTAGCCCCCCGTGGCTCATTACTTTATTGTTATTCTTTCTTTAATAAACTGTGCAAACTCACCGGCTGGCCTATAGCGTCTTATTGATGGCTCGTGAGGGCCATCCATGACACTATCCAAGTTAAACTCTCTAAAACATGATGGGTTACAATGAAGTTTTAACTTGCCGTGGCTGGTTTCATGTGGAGTTGTGTGGGATGGCTGGTCACGGCGATGTGTGTGTGGGTTGGCTGGGAGGGGGCGCTTTTCTCCGAAAGATTCAGCGGGCGGGTGGCTCGCCTCCCTGTTGGTCTGGTGTCTGGAATCCCTGGTGGTTCCAGAACTTGGCCTTCACCTTTTTTTGTGGTGGGTGGAGACGTGCTGAGGCTGTGCATGCCGTGCTGAGGTCATGGTTCCACAATGGCAGATGGGCACATCGGTTCACCGGTGCCCAGCGAGCTACCCAGCAGGCACTCATCAGCCCCCAGGCGGGACCGCTGAGAACAGCTGGCTTTGGTGAGGGTCTGCGCCGTATACATGTACAGCTGAATCACTCTGATGTTTTAACTAGCCACTGTTGATGAAGCAGTCCTCAGTGTTCTCAGGTCAGAGGAGAGGAGAGGACTGGCCTCGTAGCATTTGCTACTGGTGGGCAGGGTTATAGGTGGAGGTAATTAGAATATTCATAGATCCACGCATGCTTAAGTAGGTGGAAGATGGAAAAGCTCTTTCTAAGCAATTCTAAGGCAATGAAAGATTTTTGTGGATAGAAAGTCACAACATTTATCTATTTGGGGCAATACACATTTGTTTTTGAGATGGTTT
The DNA here is from genome assembly GCA_020510985.1 of Pholidichthys leucotaenia. Taxonomy (NCBI): domain Eukaryota; kingdom Metazoa; phylum Chordata; class Actinopteri; order Cichliformes; family Pholidichthyidae; genus Pholidichthys; species Pholidichthys leucotaenia. Next base: position 256,500,427 of record CM035840.1, read on the forward strand.
TAGAGCCACCAGAGTGTGCCTTTAATACATAAAAAAGCAAGATTTTGGTCAAAAGGTCTTCAATCAAAAGAAAAAAAGGACACAAAAAACTTATCCGATTAATCAGTAGTTGCAGCCCTAATTGCAACAATGTATTTTTTAAATTAAAATGAAGCAGTGTTTACTGTTGTTTCTTCTATGCAGACCTTAAAATCAGTGATATTTACAGTCACTCTGTGGTCTACATACAGCAGTGCTATTGTATCTGTGTTAGTACAATTTGCTGAGTCTTTCAGAAAAACTGCAGTGATGCTACTGAATCATTGTATGATGTATCATTGTAAAGGTAAAGACAACTTTATTGTCATCCAATGCATACAGCAGAACAAAATTATGTTTCTCTTATCTACAGTGTTAATCAAATCTAGAATCAGAGGGGTCACTGCCATGCAGGGCGCCACCACAAACTTCCTTCCTTCATTCCATTATTGCTGAGCACCAAGCTGGATGGGAGGAAGTTCCACTTTTATATGGTCTTCAGCATGACCAAGCAGGGATTTGAACCCCAGCCTCCCAGTGTGGCCACCACACTGGTATTGTATGTATACTATGGAAAATGCACCATCCATCCATCCATCCATCCATCCATCTTCTACCACTTATCTGAGGTCCGGGTTATGGGGACAGCTGTCCAAGCAAAGCAGTTCAGACTGCTGCCCAGTTCACACAGCACCATGGTCCCCATGATTCCTCTTGCAGGCGGTGGGTGAGCCCACTGGAGGGGGGACCCACATGCTTCATTGGGTCCTAGTTGTAGCTTTTTTCATAGAAATCCACACCCCAAGGACGGATAATTTTTTCACACATAAGGAGTTATTTTGAACTCCTTAAACAAAGATATAGAGCAATGATAATCAAGTCAGTGGCGGTAATGCACCTGTAAGCTGGTTGCCAACTGCCAATCAAATCTAAAAGAAGAAGAAGAAGATTCTTGGTCTTAACCCAGGAGCAGTTTTCCTTGAGAGACCCTACCAGCGCCAAGTTTCCCTGACAAAATAGCTCCTGGAATCATCAAAGCACACAAAGCCCTCCACCATGGTAAGGTGGTCATCCACGGAAGCTTATCATTCACAAGTTTTGATATTTTTTGAATATACTGTAATTCTAATAATATATTTTGATGTTTTTAAAAGCTGGAGAGTCTCTAAATCCATATGTGCAATGCTTTCCCAACATATTTGCATATCATTTACAACGCCTTTTCCCTGTGGTTTATTTCTTCAAAGGCCGATTCTAATGACGATCTTGGACCGCACAGCTAATCAAAGACAGTCAGCACTACTGTGTGAAGCTTACACATTTTATCTTTGACACAGAAGAACCAACCTTTTCTACTTCATCCTGGAGAACGTTTATAGTTTAGAATGCACTTTTTATGCCATATGTCAAGATAATTTATTATTTGGCTTTGATTGTCTGCTTTATTTAAAAGTCAAAAAATTGACCTGCTCTTTGTTGTAGAGATATATTCAGGTTGGTACAATGATGATGGCATTAAATACAGGCAAACATTTTAAGAAATTTTACTGTAATGCATTCATGCTATTTTATTTTACATATGCTGTAATTTAAGGTCAACAATTATTCTCTGGTTTGGGTTTGAGCTCACATGCGCCGGTTAATACTAGTTTAATTAGCAGCAGCCGTGGGCTGAACCCACGGCTGAAATCAACAACCAGGGCTTTTGGACATCAATATTTAAGAAAAAAAATGTGGAAATGGCCATTACATGTTGAGGAGAAAACATCAAACTTCAGCATTTTTGATCTTCATTGGTGTCCATGCAGAAAACACCACACCAATGGTAACTGATGTTTTCAAGCTTTGTCTATCCTGACTTCTTAAATACTCACCGTAAAAACTTCTCTGAAAACATCCACCGGCACATCCATTTGTCTTCTACTTGTTTTTGTTATTTCAAACTGTTCCCTAGTGCCTCTCTGGTGAAGCTTGGTACTGCAGCATTGAAACCCAAAATCATACACCAGGGGTCCTTAAATGTTTTTGCCCGGGGTCTGCATTTGCTGTTTCCAGTGGGGAGGAGGTCTGAAGCAGTGCAACATGGCGCATCTATGGGTGAATATTTCATTTGCATGTTGGAAGGGACAATAAATGGAACATTTTCTCAAGAGGAAATACTGCCGGTACACATTTATGAGAAAGAATGTACAAATGTACATTTATGGTACAAAGCTGCAAATATACAAGAAAAAAAGTCATAAGTTCATGAGAAAGAAAATTCTAAATTTACACAAAACAGATGCAAATTTACAAAAACTCAAATGTTCTAGAAAAAGCAGCAAATTCATGGCAATAAATATGGAAATTTAGAAGAAAAAAGCTCACAAATTTATTAGCAAAAGATTACAAATTTACAAGAAAAACTGCAGATTTAAGATATAAAAACAGCAGACTTAAAACTGCAAATTTACACAAAAAGCTGCAAATTTACAAAAAAATAATAAATTTATGAGAAAGAAAATTGCAAAATTACACAAAACAGTTGCAAATTTACAAAAAGTCAAGTTTACTAGAAAAAAAGCTGCAAATTCATGAGAAAACAATGTAAATTTACAAGAAAAAACTCTTAAAAAATGTTAAAAATTTGAAAGAAAAAAAATGCATATTTAAAATGCAAAACCAGCAGAATTATGAGGAAAAAGTAGCAAATTTATAAGAAAAAGTTGCCAATTTTAAGATGAAAAAAGTTTATTTACAAGAAAAAAAGTTTTACATTTACAAATAAATGTAGTAAATTAATGAGGAAAAAGATATATCCTTTCAACCACGCCTACACCCCATCACCAATAATGGTTTGATTTGATCTTTTGCAGAGTCACATTCACTTATGTTACAATAATTAGCTTTTGTGTTGTGAAGGGAATTTATTATGTTGTCATTACATTTTGTCCTTTCATTTTTTTTCTTGCAGTTTTTCAATATATGGTGATCATAGATATCTTCACATTCAATATTCTTTTCCATTCAGGTATGTTTTGACTATATGAGACACTCATGCAACAGCTGCTCCCAGAATAGCCTAGAGATCCTGTAGAGATCCTGGAAATTCTTGGAATGCTGCAAAATTTAAGTATTTATAGTGCGCTTTGTGAGTTTCCTGGTACCACCGTTAGCTCTTAAGCTAACACCTTTGGCTCCCACCCATCAACATGCCAGACAGTTCGACAGGCAGGTAGATGGGCTTGGGCTGCCCAAAACAATGTTTATCTGTTGTTTGTGATGCTGTATAAGAATCCCAATGCTCTGCTAGAAATTTGAACTTCTCGCTGCACTACATTTGTGCGGTGTGTGACATTTTCCTTTCTTGGCCAAGGAAAAAACTCTCAAAAAAACATCAGTGACTCCAGTGTTGTTTTTATTAATTCATCCACCACTCCATCTTCCACCACTTTATCCTTTTTGGGTATCAGAGGGCTTGAGCCTATCCCAGCATCATTTGGAAAGAGGTTGGGTACACCCTGGGCAGTCCATCACAGAGACAGAATATCTTTCACATTCATACCTAAGGAAAAAACAATTAAAAATCCGTGACTGTGTTTTTTTTCCCCTAATTTATTTATTTAACCTTTCTTTATACAGGGTAGTTCCACTGAGAGGAAACCTCTCTTTTTCAACGACACGCTGTTCACACTCACACCTGGAAGTTGGAGTTAAGAGTCTTGCTCAAGGGCACCACAGGGGGGTTAAGTAAACACACACACACACACACACACACACACACACATAAATTCAGTCTTACCGTGGTGAGACTGAATTTAAACTATTGTGTCAGCAGTATACATTCAATGTCTAACATTGAATGTATAGATTCAATGTGTTCAACCTCAATTCAACCTGTAGGGCTATCAGAGACCTGGAGATAGATATGATGACGTTAGAGACCTCTCGTGAGTCCACAGGAAATCGAGGATGTATTGAAGTCCTCAAAAAAAAACAAAAAAACACCTTAGCCCAGCTGTTTCGACACTAGAGTACAAGGCGCCCTAGTGCGGTCCCGAATTCAAAACATCACTGAGATGGATGCTCCCTCTAGCTTCTTCTTCAGTCTGGAGATGAAGAATGGACAAAAAAAAGGTAATCCACTCCCTGGTCTACAACACAGGGCAGGAACTGATCAAGCCTGAACAAATCAGAAAGCTTGCCGTTGAGTTCTATTTCTCTCTTTACACCAGTGACTACAGGGAAGAAACTGGCCTGATGGAGGGGTTCTGCTGTGGACTACCTCAGGTCTCTGAGGAGACCAACTCACAGCTAGACCGGCCTCTTCAGTTACCCAAATTGTCTGCTGCCCTTCAGACCATGAAGGGGAGGAAGGCTCCGGGAATAGATGGCCTCACTGTGGAGTTTTTTAAAGCTTTCTGGGACATTTTAGCACCTGACATTTCAGACATTTTTAATGAAAGTTTGTGGTCAGGCTCTCTGCCGACGTTCTGCCGCAGGGCTGTGGTCACCCTCCTGCCAAAAAATGGACATTTACAGGACATAAAAAACTGGTGGCCCATATCCCTCCTCAGCACGGATTACAAGATTTTGTCCAAGGCTTTGGCCAACAGGCTGAGAGAAGCTATGGAACAGGTCATCCATCGGGACCAGACGTACCGTGTACTGGGCAGGACCATGGTAGGCAATGTCTACCTAATTTGAGATGTTTTGGAAGTCTCCAGCTCGTTGGGTATAAACACTGGTCCCCTGAGATAAAAACACTTCTGAGAGAGAACAAGAGGATCTTCAGGTCGGGGAACAGGGAGATGCTGAAGTCCATTCAGAGGGAGCTGAGGAGGAAGATCAGAGAAGGCAAGGACAGCTTCAGGAAGAAGATGAAGGACAAGCTGCAACAGAGCGACATCGGCGGGGTCTGGAGAAACCTTAAAGCCATCTCTGGGCTCCAGAATACCTCCCTCCAGGCCACGGGGGGCAGGGAGTGGGCGAACAATCTGAACCTGTTTTTTAATAGGTTTGACCAGTCGCCCTCCCCCCCGACTGTACAACAACCACTGCTGCCTCTAAAGTCATCGAGACCTGCTGTCCACACCCCACTCCACCAACACCCCCCCACTCCCAGCACACAGCCCCCCAACCTGACCCTCACAAAGACCCAGGTGAGGACGGAGCTGAGGAAGATCAAGGCGAGGAAGGCCGCGGGACCGGACGGCATCAGCGCAAAGCTCCTCAAGTCCTGTGCAGACCAGCTGTGTGGGATTGTGGAGCATATCTTCAACCTGAGCCTGAAGCTGGGGAGGGTACCACAGTTGTGGAAAACATCTTGTGTGGTACCTGTACCAAAGACTTCCCACCCCAAAGATCTGAACAGCTACAGACCAGTGGCCCTGACATCTCACATGATGAAGACCCTGGAGAGACTGCTCCTTGCTCACCTCCGCCCCCTGGTGGGACCAGCGATGGATCCACTCCAGTTCGCCTACCAGCATGGCATTGGGGTGGAGGATGCAGTGATCTTCCTCCTTCACCGTTCTCTGTCCCACCTGGAGAAGCCCGGGAATGTGGTGAGGATCATGTTCTTTGACTTCTCCAGTGCTTTCAACACCATTCAACCAATGATCCTGAAGGACAAGCTGCTGTGCGCAGGGGTGGACCAGCACCTGTCATCATGGATCCTGGACTACTTCACTAACCGGCCACAGTTTGTGAAAATCCGAGATTGTGTGTCTGACACGATCATCGGTAGCACGGGGGCCCCCCAGGGAACGGTTTTGGCTCCCTTCCTTTTCACCCTTTATACTGCGGACTTCTCACTCAACACAACACACTGCCATCTACAGAAGTTCTCTGACGACTCTGCGATCGTCGGCCTCATCTCCAACGGAGGTGAAGCTGAGTACAGAGGACTTATCCAGGACTTCGTGGACTGGTGCCATCGGAACTACCTCCAGATCAATGCGAGGAAAACTAAGGAGCTGGTGGTGGACTGCTGCAGGCAAGGACAACCCCTCACAGCACCAGTAAACATCCAGGGAACAGACATTGAGATGTGACATCCTACAAGTACCTTGGTGTTCATCTGAACAATAAACTAGACTGGTCACACAATACCGACACACTCTACAAGAAGGGACAGCGCACGCTGTTCCTACTGAGGAGACTCAGGTCTTTTGGTGTACAAGGGGCGCTGCTGAAGACATTCTACGACACAGTGGTGGCATCAGCCATCACTTTTGGAGTGGTCTGCTGGGGCAACGGCATTACAGCAGCCAATAGGAAGAGACTAAACAAACTGACCAAGAAAGCTAGCTCTGTCCTGGGGCAATGCCTTGGCCCAGTGGAGGAGATAGGAGAGAGAAGGATGGTGGCTAAACTGTCATCTCTGCTGGAGTCCGAGTCCCACCCTATGCAGGACATGTTGAATGCACTGAGGAGCTCATTTAGCAGTAGACTACATCATCCTAGGTGCACAACCGAGAGGTTTCGCAGGTCCTTCCTACCTACGGCTGTCAGACTGTACAACCTAAGCAGGGCTGCTCGCAGAGATAGCAAAAAAATGTGACGACCTAGTAGTATTGAACGCAAAAGACGCAACAGACTTACACAAATGGTCCCCTCCAGTATACAACTAGGACAATATCAGTCGCTACGGAGGGTGACAATATGTATGGGTACATATTCATACTATGTAGGATAACTAAGTAGACAGTTATGCTGTTTATTCCATCTTGCTACAATGCTCCACACTTTGTATATATATTTATATATTTATGTGTACGTATGTATATCCACTGCTCTTATTTATATTTTTCGTATCTTCTTAATTATTGCTCTGAGTGTTGCTATCCCTGTGCTGTTGCAATCCTGGAATTTCCCCATTGTGGGACTAATAAAGGTTTATCTTATCTTATCTTATTTCTCTTGATCAGGAATACGGTTTTGACCACATTGAGCATGACTTCCTCTGGAAGGTGATGTAGAGGTGTGGGTTCAGCGCTGGTTTCATAGCCAAGATCCAGGTGTTATATGCTGGTGTTGAGAGTATACTGAAAATCAAAGGCAGTTTGTGTGCTCCTTTCAGAGTGCATAGAGGCATCCAGCAGTGCTGTGCTTTGTCTGGTATGCTCTATGCACTCTTCCAGAACCCCTCCTCCATAAAATACGCTCAAGCATTGATGGCCTTGCCTTACCTGGCTTTATTATTAAGATTGTTTTATCCGCCTATGCGGATGATGTAATTGTTTTTATCAAAAATCAGATTGACGTTAATGTTTTAATTGATTTAACTGGTGCCTTTACCCTTTTATCAGCAGCATGGGTGAATTGGAGAAAAAGTGAAACCCTTGTTGTTGGTGATTTTCTTGGTGGCCTCCCGGTTCTGACACAAGACATGGCATCGAAAAAAAAAAGATGGCATAAGATACCTGTTTTTTTTTCTAGGTAATGATGTCATGGTCTGGAGGAACTGGAAGAATGTTGGTGAAAAAATTGAAGGCAAAATGAATAAGTGGAGATGGCTGCTCCCTCAGATGTCATACAGAGGGAGGGTGATTGTGCTAAATAACCTTGTTGCGTCCCTGCTTTGGCACCGATTAACCTGCCTAGATCCCCCATCAGGTTTACTGTCCCAGATCCAGACCTCATACACCAGGCCAGCAGAACTGCCACCTTTAGGTTACAGTTTGTGCAGAGGTTTCTGACGGGGCTGGCAGAACTTATGTGGAGAGAAGTGGCCAGCTGCATCTTCAGGTGTGTGAGTAATCTGGGACTGGATTATGATATGTTTTTAATTAATTCAAAAGATTAAATTTAAGTGGGTTGCCTCCGTTTTATCAAAGTGTTTTTAAGTCCAGGAGCCTTTTTGACACTAAATGTAAAAACTCTGACTCTCTTTTTTGGCTCTTGAGGGAGCCGTTGATTCACGGAGCAAGGCTGGATATCTGCACTAAGACCACTCCTGGGTTGATGGCAGCACTCCTGACAACAAAGACTGACTGTGCAACAACTGGTGAATGCAGCAGGGCCAACACTCACAGACTCCCTGGCCGTAGCTACCTTACTGGGTATCCGGTCTGCCAGAGTGGCTCAGAGGGTGCTTGAACTTTGGAGGCAGAGGCTCGATGGGAGGGAAAGATGGCTTCTGGTGGACCACGGCAGAGGAGCCACTGAGCCCAATCACAGTGACCCTTTCCCAGAGATCTCCATGAGCCCTGATCTTAGTGACCTAACTGGACATTTGTTAAGAACACACAACTCCAGACAGCTGACTTTACACAATGCTGACAAAAAAAAACAATCAAAAAAAAAAAACAAAAACAAAGACGCTGTACATCAATTGCATTAAGGTCATCAACAGACCAGGACTGCACAGCAGACCCCCCACTGTGTGGACTGAGAAGCTGAGTGGGGAAGGAGTGAGTCCACAGTGGAGAGTATTGTACAAACCTCCATTTAAAAAAGGACAGCAGATCTTGAGTGGAGAATTTTACATGGAGCTACTGCCTCAAATGCTTTTATTTCTGTTCTTGATCCCGCTGTTTTAAGCCATTGCCCTTTCTGCAGTCTCCGAGAGACTGTGTTTCATGTTTTTAGTGAGTGTAAGAGGCTTACAGTGCTCTTCACTCTTTTAACAAAAGTTTTTAGACTTAGACTTAACTTTATTAATCCCTTTGGGATGACTCCCTCTGGGAAATTTAAAATTTAATTTAATTTATTTGGTGAAAATTTTTCTTTGGGTCATTTTATTTATGGTGCAGGATATATATAAAAAAAGTAAGTAAAGGAAAGTGGCAACAGTTGAATTTTATTATTGGTGAAGCCAAGCTGGCAACACGTTAGCAGGAAAAATAAAGAGGAAGGTATACCAGTTCAACAACCAACCTCAGTGTGGCGTTGCAACATCTGGTCCAGACTGAGACTGGAGTTCAGCTTTTTTAAGATGACTGGGAATATGGATGGTTTTAGGCAAGCGTGGTGTTATTTTGTTATACTTTGTTGTGTATGTGAGAATGAACTGTGTGTTGCACATTTTTTAGTTGGCTGATTTATTTTATGTGTTCAGCATGTTTTAAACATTTTGTGCACACTTTTTAATTTGCTTTGATGTCCTTGTAAATATGTAAATAAAGTGTTTTTGTAAAAATCTTCTTCTTCAGTAAAAGTGCATAAATGGTGCTATGGAGAAACTTGAACTTTTACAGTCTGTTCAGAAACTCTCCACACTATTCAGAGACCAGATATCAAGACACTGCATAGAAAGGTGGCACTGTAACACTTTTCCATTTTTGCAAATATTGTATCTCAAAAAAGGCTAAAAGTTCTTCTATGATTCTAGTCACTTAAATATTCCACAACTTTTCTTCTATGGTGGTCAACTCTAAAAATGAATTTTCTGCACCATATTTTCAAAAAATATGTATTGAAAATGAACTCCTCCTGGGCCATTGATACAAATCCCTTGCTTCTCAGTTTGTCTGTCAGCAGGATTACACAAAAACAGCTGGACAGATATGGATGAATTTGGAGGTGATCCAAGAGTGTATACCTCTGCCAAGGCCCTTGTTTTTTTTTTTTTTTGTATGTGCAGCAGAATTATAGATTTGGATGAAACGAGATGGCCCTTGGGCTATGGATGAACCTATTACATTTTGGAGGTGATCCAAACCAGGGCCTTATCTCATAATGGATGGATGGAGGTATGAGAGATGGAGAGACAGTCTGGCGGACGATGGGGGAGGGAGGGGGCCTTGGCAGAGGTATGCATTCTTCATGTGCACTCTGGCTACCAATGGGAATTGTGTTATCTGTATATCACTTTGGTCAGGTTGTTTTAGATGTGTGCTGTGATTAAAGCTTATTGACTTGCATATAAATGAGAACTCTTTGAAACTGGTGTTTTATATTTCATGACTGACTGAGCTCCACTCAAACACCGCAAGTACTTTTAAATTTAAACACATTTGTATTCCTGAGTGATAATATCTAATATTGCAATCACTCTAGCTGTACCTCATATGTCACAGACATGACAAACCATTCTTTCTCAGCCATCCAAAAGGAGAGGGAAGAAACATTAGATGGCAATCCCCATAAATTCTCTGCAGAGTAAATGTTCTTGCTTGTCCCAGGGTCCTATGTGAACGTAAGAAACTAAGAAAGAAAAAAATCTGCCTACACGAAGCCTTGGTGTCCCAGGAAAGTATCAAAGAGCATTATTTCTATGAGTTTCCAGACAGTGAAGGGCAAAGTATAAAGACAGAATAAATCCCTTGTCTTCAAGAGGAATCTTGTTTTTTATAGTACTGTCATTCTTTATGCCATCATTCTCTCTTTCCTTTGCATGCACTATACATTGAGAAAAATCTCCTTATGCATATCAAGTCACACCTACTGTACATCTCTGCAAATAATTTCAAAAAGAAAATAAGATGATGTGATCTGACCACGGAGGGCCTGATTTCCAAAAGATGGCTATGTTTTTAAAAACGTAAGTAGCATCAAGCGTTGTTGACACTGATGCTTCTTAAGTTAATGGAATGTTCTTGTTTTCTACAATATACAACAAAAGCAAAAATTACTACTCTAATTTGTAAATTACAAATTAGAGTAGGCCCAGAGCTTTTCCCATGTAGTCGGGGCTTAATTTGAGCGAGGTCCTGCCGCAACAAGATCCGCCACCTCCCATGTTGGCAGCAGAACCTCTTTAGTGAGCTCTCCCACCTCTTCTTTCACTGTGAAAATGTGTTAGTATAAGTTTGTGTCTATTAATTAATGTCTTCTGTGTTATTAGTATTTATTTGTTGCACAAAAAAACTCACCTATTTTGGATGGGTGGCATCAGGCAGTTCAGCTCAGACACAGCGTAGTTTGAATTAACAAGTAGCTTTGTAGAATTTCTTTAAACAAGTTGGATTGGGGGGGGTGCAAACCTTTCTATGTTCTGTGGATATGAACAGTACCGCGTGTCATGTATGGAAAACCTGGTGATGAATGAGGCAAAATGAGGTGGCGTCGAATACAGCTTTATTGATGAACAATGTACATTGCAAGCACCAGCGGGATCATCAGGCATAAGAAGCCATAACATGGTGGCTTGCTCCTCTATATAGGGCAGTGTGGTGACGTGACAGGAAGTCCACGTCACCACACTGCACTTTACAATAAAGTGCCAATAATACACACACAACATTTCCTCCCCCCTTTACAAAAGTCCAAAACCACACATACAATTGAAACCCATTGCAATTTAGAACCCAAATCGTGCTCTAAAATAATGAAAACTAATGTATTAAACTGGCCTAAACACTCACACAAAACAACCTAAAATAAGGCCGGTGGGTTGACTGCCACACAGCCCGCACGGCATGGTGGATTATTCTGCCACCAAATAAAGGCAGAGTCCTTCATTTTCCTAAAATATTTGCCGTGCTCCTAAACTAAAACAATAATACACACCCCATAACATAACATGCACATAAGAACACACAAGAACTATAAACAAATTGCTACCGCACAGTCACTTAGGTGGAATCGACATGGGGGGGGGGGGGGGCAGCCCCTCAGCAGACGTGCCCCTGGAAACAGCAGGCCACCGGAGCGATGGCTGATCTTCTGGACGATGGAGCCCATATCCTCTACACTGCCATCACCAACCCTTGTCCAGCCTTGCCACCTGAAGTGTCTTCCTGGACACGCCGCGGCTGGTTGGCATGCCTCATCAAGCCGTCGGACAACCGGAAGCACCCCGCTCCCAACTTCACTACTATCCGCAGACATGCTTGATGTTTTGCTGGGTGTCATTTGGCCCTTCTTTGCTGTGAACATTCGTCACCCCAAACCAAAACCAAGTTCATTAACAAAAGTGGAATTTTACTCAGCCTGATGAGCTGCTGCTGAGCATGCGGTATCTCCATGCTCGTCGGTCTGGCCCCATCCTCTTCTATAAACACTGTAGTGTTCACGGTCGTAGCAGGAGACCCCCCACCCAACTGTGGCCAGGTACCGGACGCATCTGGGGCTAGCATGGTGTCGCTCATCGGCATGGGTACCGACACTGAGCTAGAACTGGTCGACTTGAAAGGGAGGGGGTCCGTTAACTCTTCGTACCATTTGCTCCCAGTGTCCTTCGAGGGCAGGCAGGGTGACTTCTCCTGTGGGTTCCCAGGGTAAGATAAACGGCACACGCTGGCATAGTGATTGAAGCATCCACATCTACTACAAAGTTGTCCTCCTGCCGGGCATTCCTTCATTTATGGCGGTGCATCGTGGACCCACTACCCCTGCAATGGGAGTTTCCTGGGGCAAACCTTCGGCTGGCAGCATTGGGTGATTTCAATGCTGCCAAGCATTGGACAGCAATCTTCGTCCAAGCTACCCTCGCTATCAGGGTCCACATCATTAGTTGAGGTGGGTGGCTCTGGCAGCTTCTGTGGCTGGTGCCAATTTAGCTGCACAGCTAGCTTATCAATGGCTTCCAACTGGAGAGCTAGCTCAACAGCTATAGTGAATGTCAAGTCATTTGGCACCTATAATAGCCTAGCACACAGCTCAGCATTGCAGGTGTGCTCTGATAGTTGGTCACGTACCATCTCGTCTTCAAGCTTCCCAGAACAACACTCGCTAGCTAGCTGCCTTAAATCAATGACATACTGGCGGATAGGCTCACCTACCCACTGGTGTCGCTGGCAAAAGTGAATTCTCCAAGCACTCGCGCTGTCAGAGGTGGAGAAACATTTAGCTAGCAGCTCCACGACATCCTCATAGGAGTCCGACACACCGAGTATCCGTAGGACCAGCCCGCCTTCAATACCCAGGCTGTGGATAAGAAGCGCACGTGCCCTCACCTTATCAAGCTTCCCAAGGTCCAGAGCCATAATATACATTTGATAAGCCTCCAACCAATGCAGCCATGGCACCAGTGGTTCGCCCAGGAGCTCAAGGAAGGGAGGGAGTGGTGTGATGCACGCCTCCATGAGTTAATCCTCGATCGCCAAATGTTATGTATGGAAAACCTGGTGATGAATGAGACAAGATGAGGTAGCGTCAAATACAGCATTATTGATGAACTATGTACACAGCAAGCACCAATGGGATCATCTGGCATAAGAGGCCGTAACATGGCGACTCGCCTATCTATATAGCGCAATGCAGTGATGTGATAGGAAGTCCACGTCACCACACTGCACTTCACAATAAAGTGTCAATAATACACACACAACACCGTGGAGACAGGAGGACAGGTTGCACTGTGGTAGAAGCTAGCATGGCTACACCTGTTGCTAGCAGAGAATAGAGCTTGACAGACTCTCTTTTGCCTTGTTGGTCTCCCAGCTTCATCCCATATGTGAAATCATGGATTATAAACGAATGCAAAACTACCAAAGACCATAGACTGTGTGTCAGAGACATGATGACTGGTAACAGGATAATTTTAGTTGAGGATAAAGAGAAATATGCATGAAGATAAGAGGAAATTTGACTGTCTTCCTCTGCTGTCTTTGTTCATTATTCATATTGAAGCTGGCTATGATTAATGCTATATACGTTATGTAGTGCAATGCTTTTCAACCACAGTCCCCTCCCCACATTATGCTGTAGGAATATCATCCTCTCTGTGTTGCGGGACCTTGAGTTTTTCAAATTAAGGACTGCGTGTAGTTAAAGTGGTATCTTATGCCGTTTTTTCTAGAAAAAAACCCCATAAAACTTTCATTGTCTTACAGTTTCATGTCAAAATCTTTTCACCCCCCCACCCCTTTCAAATGCCAGAATCCAAGATTACTAGGTCCAACCACGTACCACAAGATGAACAGTGGCTAGCACTATAAATCTTGTAATAAAAAAAGACTTGCTGGTTGAAGGACATGCCCAGTTGTATGCATGGTGGCCCAGGATAATGATTGAAACTGCATTAGTCCTTAAAAGCAGTTTAATGGTAAAACCCATCTTAATTTGGGTCAAGTTTTCAAAGTACATTGTTGAAAAATGCTAACTAGCCTGGAGACTAACTTCAGTTAGGCCAGAGAGTCCTGACTGGTTTAACACTAGCCATGTGCCAGCAGCACGAATAGCTACATCACCAAAAATGTTACCTCTTGACTCGTCTTTTTGCAGGGGGTGTGGCTTAAGTGAAACTTTGTAGCATTAAAAAAAAAAAAAAAAAAGAGAGAATGTCTCATTACAGTTTTTTTGTTACAGACACGTTAACAAAAAAAAAAAAAAAAAAAAAAAACTTGATTTTTGGTGGACCAAGGCAATGTTTTCTTATTGCCAGAAAACATTGACCAACTATGTCTTTGTTGCTGTTTATGTCTTACAACAACACAATAGAGGAGCATCAGCATCTTCAATACAAACCCACCTTTCGATTGCACCCTATTAAGGGCCACCACAGCCGGTAATTTGGCAAGAATTTTACATCATATGCCCATCCTCACACAACCCTCCCATTTACCTGGGTTTGAGACCAGCACTAAGAGTACACTGGTTTTGGCCTTCCCCCTGTGGCTGGGTAACCTGTTATGTCTGGAAAACTGGAAGGACTGACAATGTGAAGTAATGAAGTAATGTAATGAAGTAATGTAATGAAGTTCATGTCTTGGGACATGAACTTCATTACATTAAACACTATTATGGTGGTACAACAGTGTGTTGGTTGGGAGGCCGAGTCAGAGAGAGATGTAAAGAGAGATCGTAGAATGGCCGTCCCTTACCTTTATATGCTTGGCGTGATGATGTCACCAAGCAGCCGCGTCATCATGCCAACGCTGACCAAACTTGTAATTTCCCTTACAACCACATAACCCACTTTCCTTTCCCCATTCTACTATGCTGAGCACCAGGCTAGAAGGCTAAAAGTTTTTGTGGTAGGCCAACCTCTCCAGTAGAAACATAATCTTCAGTAGTGATCCTTAAATGTTAGGCGATAAAATCACAGTTGTTTAACAATTTGTTCATTCCCACTTTCACATTGGAGTTTAAAATAATTGGTCAAACTAGTCAAGACTTGATATGTGCTTTCTTCAACAGTGGATTACACTTTGCCACTCTTGTATAAAGCTTTGACTATTAAAAAGCCCAGGTAACAGTTGAGTATCGGAGTCTCTCCCATCTCAACTGCTGAAGGTTTTAACTCCTTGAGAGTAGTCATTGATGTCAAGATGACATCTCTTTTGGCTTCTTGACCTTCTCTGAGTGAATTTACACATGTGCCATATTCCTTCAACTTCTTTTTCCAGCTGCTCCCTATGGGGTCACCACAGCAGGTCACCTGCCTCCATCTCACCCAATCCCTTGCCTCCTCTTCCTCACACCAACCCTCTAAATGTCCTCCACTACACCCATGAATATTCTCTGTGGTTGTTCTCTTTTCCGCTTGAGCTGTCCCTTTGATTGTCATGAACCGGGCTCCTCCCGAACCCGGCTTCATTTCTTAGTAATCTGTGCTTCATGTGTCCCTTTGAGTTCCATATGGTCTGGTCATTATTTCTACTGGTGTTTCCATATTCTGTTGTATTTTGGTGCTTTTATTTGTCTGTTGACATTTTTGGTTATTTTATTATCTCTTGAGTTATTGGTAGTTGTTCTTTAGTCTGTTTTTGGCCTTGCTTGTATTTATTTTATGACTGGCAGTGTCAGGGGCTTTGGCATTGTTGTCTCCTGTCAGCCACACCCCCTTCTCCTGTCAGACCTTGACAGCTGATTCCTGTTCCTTGATTACTCGTGCCGTTTCCCTGCTCAGGTGTTTCTTATCACTGAACCATTAACCTATGTATTTAGCCTGTTTAATCTCATTGACTCGGTGCTGGATTATTGTGTTTGTCTCCTGGCACGTCATGCCGTGCGTACCTACAGAAGTGTTCTCTGTCACACCTAGTCATGCTTTATAGTAAGTTCACTTTCCTGCATTTTTGTATGTTATATTCAGTGGTTTTCTCCACGTCTCGCCGTGTTCTATAGTGATTCCTCCTTTGTATTTTTGTACATCTACGCTGTTGTTTGGGACTTCGTGTTAATAAATGTGTCTGTGGTGAACCCATCTCATGAATCTGTCCCTCTCTTTGCCTCATTTGAGGCAAATCGCGACACTGATATTCTCAATTCTAATCACTCCTACTGAGAATCTTAGCATGTCCAACTCTGCCACCTCCAGCTCCACCTGTTTTTTTTTGTCAGTGCCACGGTCTCCAAATCATACATAATAGCAGGCCTCATAAGCATCTTGTAAATCTTCCGTTTCATTTGAACTGCTATCCTTCTGTCACAAATCACCCCAACATTCGTCTCCACCCACTCCACCCTGCCTGCCTTCTGCTCTTTACCTCTCCTGTGTACCATCCATTGCACTGGAGAGTTTATTTATTTAATATTTATTTGATAGGGACAGATGTATATAAATCATTCACAGAACAATTAAGTGTCCTCTGTTGGGGGAACACTAACCTGCGGACCCACTGTAGGAGGATGCCCATGCTGGGGAGCTTGAGCCAACACCACCTGCTTGTCTGCCAACACATAAGAAGGCTTCAGCCTGTCTATGCAGACAGCTTCCTTACGCCCCCCCCCACCCCCAAGTCTAACACAAAATGTTTCTCCCCAGTTTCCAGCACTCTGAACAGGCTGTCGTATGGTGGATGCAGCGTGGTTCTGTGGGCGTCGTGCCTGACAAGAACAAATTTGGCATTCTCTAAGTGCTTTGGAACAAAAGTGCAGGGAAAAACAATGGTGTGCCGGGCTCGGAACACTTGGCAGCCCCTGTACTGGAAAAAGAGTGCGCAGTTGGATCAGTACTGGGCTCGGGGCTCTCTGGCAAAAATTCCCCTGGGATCCGCAATGGCTGAGAAAAAACGAGTTCTGCTGGGGAAGCTGCCAAATCTTCCTTAGGTGAGGAGCACAACCCCAATAGGACCCAAGGCAGGCAGTCGACCCAATTTGCATCTGTTAGTGAGGCTCTGAGTGCTGCTTTTAGCGACCTGTGAAAACGCTCACACAAACCGTTAGTCTGTGGGTTGTACGCGATGGTGTGGGCGATTTTGACCACCAGGCTGTCGGCCATCGCGGACCAAAGTTCCGAAACAAATTTCGGACCTCTGTCAGAAGTGATATCCAACGGGGACCAAACCGTGCGACCCAAGATGACAAAAACGCCCGGGCTACCTCAGCCGATGTGGTGGAACTCAGCTGAACTACCTCTGGCCAATGCATAATGCAGTCCATGATTGTTTAAAGGTGTGTAAACCCCTGCAATGGCAGAAGGGGACCCACTAAGTCCACGTGTACGTGGTCGAACCTCCTGGCTGGAATTTGAAAAGGTTCAAGGGGGGCTTTGGTGTGCTTGTGCACCTTAGGCCATTGGCACACAATGCATGCTGCAGCCCATTCTTTCACATGCCTGCGTAAGTGCGGCCAAACAAAGTTGAACGCCACTAGTTTAACTGAGGCTTATACGCCGGAATGTGAAAGGGAGTGGACAGACTCGAAAACGCGGCGGCGCTAGGAGCTCCTTGGTTCCTTGGCTTGGTTCCGAGCTAGGAGCTCGGAACCAAGGGGTGGGTGCGGCCAATGGAGATGTCGCAGAGCAAGGGGGGCCACCTTTCTTGTACCACCCTGCTGTCAAGTTTTAATCCAGTAGCTGCGGACTGGAGCACGCAAATGTCTGCATCTCCAGTTTGGTCAGCGGCCATTACGGAAAAATTGATGCCCATATATACCGGAGAAACCAGTGCGTGTGACAAGCAGTCTGCCACATCATTCAGTTTACCGGCTACATGTTGGATGTCTGTTGTGAACTCCGAAATTGTGGCCATGCATCGTTGTTGCCGAGCTGACCATGGTTCTGAGACTTTGGACATCGCGTAGGTCAGTGGTTTATGATCGACAAATGCAGTAAACTCGCAAAACTTGAGCCAGAACTGAAAATGATGCATAGCGAGATGGAGAGCAAACAACTCTCTGTTGAAAGCGCTAAACTTAGACTTGTTGTCACACAAAGCACGGCTGAAAAAGGTGAAGGGCTGCCACGAATCAGGGACATACTGTTCCACTACGGCTCCTACCGCAACGTCAGACTGGTCTGTGTTCAGCGTTATCCGCGCTGACGGGGTTGGGTGGGTCAGCAAAGCTGTATTAGCGAGTGTCGTTTTGGCTTTTGTGAACACCTGAACTCACCCGGGGGTCCAGCCAATGCCATCCACGGGTTTCTTTTTTTTGAGCGCACCATAGAGTGGCTGCAGCAGATGGGTTGCGTGGGGTAGGAAGCAGTTGTAAAAATTTACCAAAATTTATTTCATTTTGTGGTGATGAAATGCTAAAATTTCACCCCAGTTAATAGTTTTCTGTAAAGCAAGACCACTAAGGTTGCACAGGTTCCTTACACTCACAGAGCGGTAGACGTGATTCCATTAATAACAGATTTGATTAAACATTTAAAAAGACAATCATTTAGTTATTAATTAAAGCCACAACACTTGTTCATTGCCTACCATGAATTCAGTTTTCATATAAGCAAGAAAATCCTTCAGATCAGGGCCAGGGCTTATCAGGAGGCTAGTCAGAGAAGGTGAAGAAAAGGTCTTAAATTAAACACCACATGAACTGCACACCAACCATATGGACACCCTGCATGCACTTCAGAGGGAGTCGTGAAGAAACGCCACCACCAGGGGATTTGGCTGCTGCACATCTCAGGCACACAGCTTCTGTCCTGCAACAAAAGAAATGTATTCAGTACTGAACATAAAAAAATGATTAAAACTCAAGGCAAGAAAAGAAAGGTTTTCAATAATAAAAAGAAAAGATGCAAAAGAAAAATTATAAACAAAATTAAATAAATGAAATTCAAATTATTCCCCCAAATAAACCCAAATCCAAAACTAAACTAAATTTGTGCAACAGGATGGAGTCTACTTAAAACAACAAATAACAGAAAATTATTATGCAACAAAACAAACAGTACTAAACAAAAAACAGCTACACTATAAACAGTAGATTATATAGGTAAAATGCAAAAATAAGAACCAATTAATGGGAAAAAAAAACTAAGTACTGTACAACAATCGGTAAAATGCAGTGAGAGCCGACAAGGCAAGACATCCCCAGACAAGACAGGAGTCTTAGAACGAATGGTGGCTGGAGATGAGCCGCGCACTATGATGCTGATTGTCTAAAATTACCAAAAAAAAACAATTACCATTAGTGGAACATATGTAAATAAGACCACGAGTAAGTGATTGTTGGAAGCAGCGTATATAGCAAAGGCAGGTGGTTCTGTTTGCACAGGTGAGATGTGGAAGCTACAGCAGCTCGACCATGAAGGTAAAGGTTGCTAGTGAGAGCAGAGAAATCACTTAATACATGTACTCGGTAAAAAACAGCGGCAGGGGAACTTAAACTTGCCTACCTTGACAAAGGAGAGCTATGTGAGCCACACCCAAGTGGGGAAAACATAGCGGCGGTAATCAGCTGGGCACAGAAAGTGGAAAACTTACGTTGATTGTTGTTCAGAGCAGCACACAAGCCAAACAATGCGCCACGCCAATAAACAAAATGTCCTGGGGAGCGGAAGGAAGTTGTTCGCAGATGAGGGCTGGCACCATAGATATAAAAGGCTAGATTGGCAGCGCTGGCCAGTCCGTGCTTGCGGTGGCGTGACGCGCGTCCGCCATCTTGGTACAGATATCTGTAGCACCTCCCTGTGATCCAGTGCAGACACCTGCTTGGGTCATTCTCCCTTGTTAAACGTTTGACAGGCTTCAGTGAACATGTTTACAACACAGTACAACACAGCGCATAGTGGTTTACTTTCAGCCTAATCTGCATAAATATTAGGTGTTTAAGAGCTTCATAATTATTAAATTATGGCATTTTGCAGTGTCTCAATCAAGAACTGTCAAATGAGCTGAAAAAGAAGTTACCATACCCCCTGATTAATAATTAAGCCTACCTCTTTCATTGTGGCCATTTATGCATAAATATATGGCCGAAATTGATTAATTCATACTTTGTCCTGGGCTGTATTTGTTATATTTGCCACCCCAGGCAACCAGCTTATTGCCCCCCCCCCCAATTGTCAAAAATGTTTATCAAAGAAATATTTCAGCCTGTGCTATACAAATTGGCCTAGATATGTAAACTTTGAAATAAATAAAGAGAATAAAAAATTACAAATCAATTATTCAAGTTTCTTCATTTAACTAGACAGACATTATACACTCCCCCCCCCCCCCATCTACCTGGATCTGTATAGCAGTTGTTTAAAATCAATTTGAAATTCTTATTGATTTTAGGCCCACATAACAAATTTATACAATACACCAATGTTCATTACAAATTTATTAAATTTATTGCATAGAAAAATGCACTCAACATGAAAGCAGCAAGCTCATATTAATCAATTGCAAAGTGAGGTGAAGTGTTAATTGAATCAAAACACAGTTTAAAGCAGTAGATGTAGGCTTTATTAATTTAACCCAGAGCCCAGCCCATCGTCATCATCATCATCACCATCATCATCATCATCACACGTAATATCCACCCTGTCCCCTCCTATCCATCATAGCAAATATTTATAGTAATGTCAGGCAAAATGTAATATAAGACAGAAATAGTAATGTCTATGAGATATGACTGCATTAATCATCACCAGATCTTCTTGTACCCCCTCCCTGTAATAGACAAATGCGAAATAGGTAATGTAAAATTATATCTGTAAAGTTTCAATTTTCAAATAACATATCTGTAAATTACTATCTGCAAACCTTCATTATGTTGGTCTGATACAGGAGGTAGATGCTTGTACACATACTGTATATGTGTAATTATTGTGTAAAGACGGTTTGATAAACCTAAATCTTTCATTAGGCCAAGTGTATACAGGAAAAAGAAAAACTATCCTCACGCTATTTGAGTAACTACCAAACTAGTTACAAGAACCCAAAGTTCATTGTTGATAATATTGGCTACCAATACTGACCCAGTAACAAAGAACACAATGTAACACTGTATACTAATATTACATGAGAAATATTGCCATAACTATCGATACTGAATTACAATATATATTACACTCATGGCAGTCATGCATGTACAGAAATCAGTGACCTCCCAAATGAAAATCAGAGTTTTTACCTTTATTTTTGACAACACGCCATTAAATTATTTAAAAACAAATACTCGACACTTACTGTAAGGGTTCCAGCATAACAGTGCTTAAGTCGCAGCCCCGAGTGATCGAAGCTGCTCCTTTTTATCCTCATTAGCAGCGCCTCAGCTGATGAGGATTAATTGGGCCCCAGCCGTCCTGTAACGCTGACAGCTGGGAGCCCGCAGAGACGCTGCCCAATGAGAGACAGGGATGAGAAGGGACTGGTCTGAGCACCGGAAAACCCGGCGTCTCATCCCATGGTGACAGAAATGAAGACTTAATCAGAGTGTTGTGCGTTAAGCTGAGCTGTGGATTTGTTGTAATTCCTGTACCAATATGGCGGCCGGAAATCTCGCGCTCCAGTGACCTACTGCCAATCTAGCGTTTTATATCTATGGCTGGCACATATACGCCATGTTCACCCACAGCGCCCCCTATCAATTAAGGTGCCACAACAGACAGGGGCATAGAGAGGTGGAAAAAAGAGAAGTCCATCCTGCTACAATAAGATAAGATGACCCTTTATTAGTCCCACAATGGAGAAATTACAGATAACTGATAACTGAATGCTCTGTCTCCCATTGTACTTTTAGAGATTCTAGGTATTATAAGTAATCCTGCATTTTTCTCCTACATTTTCTCTCTCTACCCTCCCCCTCTCTGGGGACATCAACACCAACCCCCACATCACTGTGACTACAGACCAGGTTAAGAAACTGCTGGAGAGACTCCATCAGCGGAAGGTTGCTGGTCCTGATGGCATCTCCACCAGGATCATTAGAACCTGTACCAATCAGCTACCTCCTGTATTGAAGCACCTGCACAACCTGAGCCTGAGCCTGGAGAGAGTACTGGGGCTGTGGAAGACATCATGCCTGGTTCCTGTCCCCAAGACATCTCCATCTTACCTGAATGACGATTGACCAGTTGCCCTCACATCTCATGTGATGAACGTCCTGGAGAGACTGGTTTTAGCTCACCTGAGGCCGCAGGTGAAGCCATGCCTGGACCTTCTGCAGTTTGCATATCAGCCCCATTTGGGAGTTGAAGACACTGTTATCTACCTTCTGCAATGAGCTCATTTGCACCTGGATGGCGGAGGAGACACTGTGAGAATCACGTTCTTTGATTTCTCCAGTGCCTTTAACACTATTGAGCATCTGCTGCTGGGTGAGAAGCTGCGGGTGATGAGGGTTGGCAGCTCTTTGATCTCCTGGATTACTGACAACCTGACAGGCAGGCTACAGTTTGTCCAGCTGGGTAGTGTTTTGTCTAATGTGGTAGTTAGTGATACTGTGGTGGCACTGTGTGGGGGATTCTCCACCCAGAGTCGGGAGCTGGGGGGAAGAGGGAACAATGGGCTGAAGGAGGAAGTGGTACCGGGGGGTCTCAGATGGAACAGAAAGGACTATTCGCCCCCTTGGGGAGTTAAGGGGATGCCAGAGCTGCTGGAGGAAGAGAGAGTGTGAGAAGCGTGACTGGCGTTATATGATGTTAATGGAACACGCATATCTTTACCCACTGAATGCATTGTTGTTGGGCTCCCTGGGTCTCCTGAGATGGAATTAAAGGTTATAAATGCCTTGAGACCCAGGTTAAAGATGTTCTATACTTGATGTTGGAAGATGAATAAAGTTCATGTGTCATTCAGCTCGCGGCCTCGTCTGCTTCCTTCTTCCATATTGGTGACCCCAAGAGGTACCATGGAGAACGAGCCGAGCACTGCACCAGAGTCAACCCGGAGGGACAACACCGGCACCACATGCGTTGTCACAGTCAAGCTCCCGGACTTCTTGCTTCACAATCCGACCGCGTGGTTCTTGCATATAGAAGCCCAGTTCACACTGCGCGGGATCACAACAGACGACACGAAATATTACTATGTGGTCGCTGCGCTGGATGCGCACGCCATGCAACAGGTGACGATCCTGCTCCAGGAGCCGCTGGCCAAAGGGATATATTAAGCGCTCAAGCGGATGATACTTGATGCTACTCCAGTGCTATACCCTGTCTGACAGGGAGAGGGCAGAGAGACTCCTAGCACGTTCAGAGTTAGGTGACAGATCAGCCGTGGATCTCATGGAGAGCATGTTAGTACTGAGGGGGAAGAAAGACGAATATTTCCTGTTTGCCCACTTGTTCCTCAGGAACCTACCTGTTACAGCAAGGCCGATCCTGTCCAACTCGCCGCGGCTGATTACCAAAGACTACCACGCCCTGGCGCAGGAAGCGGACCACATCATTTTGGCAACAAGAGCTCTCAGCGTGCAGTCAGTGGCACTGGCATCCATAAGGGACTCCAGCGAGATCGAGGAGCCGTGGTTGGTAGCTGGGACGGACACCAAGAGATGCAGGAATGGAGCGATCTGTTTCTATCATCACTGCTTTGGCTTGAATGCCCAGCGCTGCCTGCCACCATGCCAGTTCAAAAAGCCGGGAAGACGGCATGACCAGCAGTCAGTAGCAGCTGAAACCACTGGCAACAGGAGCAAGCTACTTTATATCACTAATACACATTCGGGGAGACGGTTTTTGGTGGACTCCAGCTCCCAGAAGAGCCTCATCTTGCCGGTCAGTGCAAACAGGTCGGCAGGAGGCAGCGGTCCTGAGCTCACGACCGCCAACGAATCCACCATCAGGACATTTGGCGAACAGACACTGACAATATGCTTGCACGGATACAATTTCCAGTGGGACTTTGTGGTAGCTGTATGCTCTGCCCCCATTTTAGGCGCAGATTTTTTATGTGCATATGGATTATTAGTCGATGTTGCCAACAGATGTTTAGTGGATGCTGTTTCTTTCACCACCCTGCCTTGCACAGCTCGTGGAGGTGGGTCAACAATACTGGTTAACGTTATAGCTCCAGGGGATAAGTACCAGCATTTACTTGCACAGTTCCCAGCCCTCACAGTCCCGACTTTTTCGGCTACGGTAACCAAATACAGGGTCGAGAATTTTATAACCACAAAAGGCCCGCCGGTGTTCGAGCGACCTCGGCGTCTGGATGGGGCAAAACTGGCCAGCGCATGAGAGGAGTTTGCCAACCTGGAGCAACTGCACATCGTCAGGCAGGCTCCAACAGCCCGTGGTCATCCCCGCTACACATGGTGCCTAAGGCTGATGGGTCGTGGTGACTGTGCGACGATTTCCGGCGCTTGAACAATGCCACGGAACACGATCGGTATCCCATCCCACACATCCAGGATTTTTCTGTGCACCTGGCTGGGAAGCATGTTTTTTTTAAAGTGGCTCCTTGTCCTCCAGGTCCTGGTGCACAAGGAAAATGTTCCTAAATGGCGGTATAAACTCCTTTTTGCCTTTTCGATTTTTTACGCATGCCCTTCAGATTAAAGGGCGTGGCGCAAACGTTCCAGAGCATGATTGACGCAGTACTCTGTGACTTGTCCTTCATTTTTGTTTACTTAGACGGCATTCTGGTGGCTAGCGCATCCGAGGAGGAGCACCTCACCCATCTCAAGATGGTTTTCCAGAGGTTGGAAGCGCATGGGCTTATAGTTAACCAGGCGAAGTGCCAGTTCAGTATGCCAGTGATTGATTTTTCGGGCCATCGCATTTCGCTGGAGGGCGGGATTACGCTACCGGATAAGATGCGTGCTGTGTCGGACTTTCCACGTCCTCGGACCATGAGTGCCCTACAGGAGTTTTTTGGGAATGGTATAAATTTGTAACCCTTTCCTCCCCCAGGAAGCCCAGCTAATGCAGCCATTGTACACCGCGCTTAAGAAAAAGAAGCCTGTGGAAAACATTGACTGGACCCCTGAGGAAGTCCAGGCCTTCGCAGATGCCAAAACAGTGCTCGCTGATGCCGTTTTGCTAGCCTACCCTGACCCGTCGGCGCGGATAGTGCTCACCATAGACACATCTGTGGTTGCCATAGG
Organism: Pholidichthys leucotaenia; assembly: GCA_020510985.1. Classification (NCBI taxonomy): domain Eukaryota; kingdom Metazoa; phylum Chordata; class Actinopteri; order Cichliformes; family Pholidichthyidae; genus Pholidichthys; species Pholidichthys leucotaenia. Next base: position 256,525,468 of record CM035840.1, read on the forward strand.
GGCAGTGGAGCAGTACGTCTCCAGTTCATTGCAGCTGCTTGCATTTTTCAGTCGTACTTTGCGCGACAACAAACGCAAATACAGCATGTTTGACAGAATTGTTTGCTCTCCACCTGGCAACGCATCATTTCCAGTTTTGGCTGGAGGGACGTGAGTTCACCACGTTCGTGGATCATAAACCACTAATGTATGCAATGTCCAAGGTCTCGGAACTGTGGTCGGCCCAGCAGCAATGGCATTTGGCTGCGATCTCGGAGTTCACGGCCGACATTCAACACGTTGCCGGTAAGCTCAATGTCATGGCCAATTGCCTGTTACGCATATTAGTCTCCCCGGTCTACATGGGAAAAGATTTCCCTCCCATGGCTGCGGACGAAGCTGGGGACACAGAAATTTGCGCACTCCAGTCCGTGCCTACTGGGTTAAAGCTGGAGAGCAGGGTGGTACAAGAAGGGTGCCCTCCCTTGCTCTGCGACTTCTCCACCGGTCGCCCACGCCTGGTGGTTCTGAGCTCTTGGCGCCGCCATATTTTTGAGTCAGTCCACTCCCTTTTGCATCCCAGCGTGCATGCTTCGGTTAAACTGGTGGGGGCGAAATTTGTCTGCTGGCGCTTGCGCAAGGATGCGAAAGAGTTGGCTGCAACATGCATCGCAAGCCAGTGGGCCAAAGTGCACAAGCACACTAAAGCCCCCCTTGAGCCATTCCAAATCCCAGCCAGGAGGTTCGACCATGTCCAAGTGGATTTGGTGGGACCCCTCCCTCCGTCGCAAGGTTTCACACATCTTTTGACAATCATGGACCGCACCACGCATTGGCCTGAAGTGGTCCTACTGGCTTCCACCACATCTGTGGAAGTGGCTGGCGCTTTCTTGTCAGCTTGGGTTGCATGGTTCAGATCCCCGTCAGACATCACTTCCGACAGGGGTCCGCAATTAATTTCAGAACTCTGGTTCGCGATGGCCAGAGCCTGGTGGTCACAATTCACTGCACTACTGCATACAACCCCCAGGCTAACGGGTTATACGAGCATTTTCATAGGTCGCTTAAGACAGCACTCAGAGCTCACGGATGCAAAATGGGTCGACCGACTGCCCTGGGTTCTTTTAGCGTTGCACTACTCTCCTAAGGAGGATGTGGCAGCCTCCCCGGCAGAACTCGTTTTTTCTCAGCTGCTGCGGATCCCCGGGGAGTTTTTACCGGAAAACCCTGCCCACGGGGCCGATCCACCTGTGCAATTTTTGCACAGTATGGAGGCTGCTAACGTGCCGGGCCTGGCCCACCATTTTTTTCCCCTCACCTTTGTCCCGACAATCTTACAGAATGCCAGCTTTGTTTATGTCAGGCACAATGCGCACCGGATCCCGCTGTGCCCACCATACAACGGACTGTTCAGGGTGCTGGAAACTGGGACAAAGCATTTTGTGTTACACTTGGTGGGGGGGGGGGGGGTCTGCACTGATAGCCTGAAGCCCGCTTTTGTGTTGGCAGACGAGCAGGTGGTGTTAGTCATAGCTCCCCAGCGTGGACGCCCACTGTTGGTGGCTCTGCAAGTTGGTGTTCCCTCGGTAGAGACCTGTGCTGGAGATGCTAAGAAGTTTTCCCCCCCTCACCCTTTTTCCCTCCACAGACTGACGTGCCCTTCTGCATACCTCTTTCGCCCGGAGTGGCGATCCCCCCCCCCCCGCTACAACTGCTATGGGCGCCGGCTCAAGCCCAAAGGACAGGGGGTTCATCCCCTTTCTGGGTGTTCTGGGGGGGGGGGTTGTGTGTTGGGAGCCAGGAGCCGGGGGGAAGAGGGAACAATGGACTGAAGGAGGAAGTGGTACTGGGGGTTTCAGATGGAACAGAAAGGACTATTCGTCCCCCGGGGAGTTCAGGAGACGCATGAGCCATTGGAGGAAGAGAGGGTGTGAGAAGCGGGACTGGCGATATATGATGTTAATGTGTGTAGCATCATCTCACTTTGGCTCAGCAACAATTATTCTTCTGCTTAAAGACATTTTTGCTTCATCCAGGAATAACGCAAATAAATGGATTTTCTTCCCCCAGGCCACAGCTGAAATCCCCTTTTGTTAAAACCAGCCTAAGGAATTTCCCCAATGTCCGGCTTCACTTTTATTGCCCCCATAAAACCTACACAGATCCACGACTCAGCTAATTTCCACTGGATTTAAACAACTTTAAAGTACATTATCACAAACTCAATTCTAAACCTTCATTCTTTTCAGAACTATGAAAATGCAGATGGACTCTGATGTTTTTGATGTGGAAAATGTGTGAAATGCATTAATCTGTGATTTTATATATATATATATATATATATGCATGCTAATGTTTATATGAATGTTTATTCCTGCATGTTGATTTAGAAGCACTGCTTATAATTTATACTAATCACTAAAGTTATCTTAGTTTAATACATAAAGGGAGATATTAACTTCCAGTATGTATCAGTTTGCCTCAGTATCACATGTGACTCCAACAGCCAATCCCTGCATGACAACTCTTCATTCCAAAGGACTCCGAACAATAGACTGTTTGTTCATTGGACTAAAAGTTCATCAAGCCCGCCCACGAAGGACGCTCATTGGCTGAGATTCCGGTCAGGCCGGGAGCCCGCAAAACTCAACAGAGCTTATAAAAGCAGAGAGACCCCTGCCCCCAGTCTCTTTTTCATCCTCTCTTTTCGTCACTCTTCTGCTCCGGACCTCTTTCCTCCCCGGATTTCTTCCCGGCTGCTCGCTTTTTTCTGATCTCCTCCATTGTCTACACACAGCAAGGAAGAACAAAGGACTGTCTGAGCACATGTCGCTTTTCTGAACACAGAGCAGATAACCTGTAATTTATGTAACTTTGTATTTTTCTTTTCCTCTTAAATACCTAGGAATTCCTATTTCTTTGAGCTCAATTCTTAATCGGAGTCAAACTCCAATTTTATTCATCACTTTTCTTTGCTAAACTTTCTGTAAAACCGCCGTTTGTTTGATTTTAATGTAAACTTAATCTTGACTTTATTTTTATAATATTTTTCTTGACCAAGCACCCACCAGAAGCTACTATTTTTATCTAAAGTCCGAAAGTTTCTTTTCTAATTTGAAATCGGATTAGATATCTTTTAATTATTATCGAAGACCTCTTGAAGAAAGACGCAGCCTTCCACGTCACGTGCAGCTGAAGGATCAACGCGCAGCTGTCCCACATCGCTCTGAAGAGACGTCGGCACCATCTGGCTAGAACCCGTTTCAACTGTGGGTCATACAGCCCAGAATCCAGCCTCCTTCGACCGCTTGAATCTAAAGGTCGAACTGTGGACTCTGAAGTATCTGCTGGCAGATATTTCCCCTCACATCCACCAAGTCTTGGGCTGAAGACGGACGACAGAACTATCATCACTGAGAAGCACGTGAGCTGTAAAAACTTTAATTCAACTGCTGAATAAACTTCTGAGGTTCGGTAATAATTTGTATATCTAATCAGATGCAAATTAAGAAGCCCTTAACATAACTCTTCTTTTCATTAAAATTCCGTTTTTATTTTCTTAAGATTAATTTAAGACTTTTTCATATAATTGGTAAACTTTCTCCATAAATTTGCGTTGTTTTAATAATCTGTTAACTCAAACTGATAGAAATTCATTTCTCAGTTTAACCCTGGTTCCGAAAATATTGACATTGTTAATCTATAATTTACAAGATTGATTTTTATGATTAAGGAAATTACTGCAATGTCTGTTAATCATTTCGTTTAATAAATATTTAAAAATGAGAGAAGTTGTTGGGAATTTATTTCATTCTGAGTCTGTTTCAAGCCCAGGTATCGAATTCACGGAAAATTTTTGAGACTGATTATTGATTAATTTATTGAGTGATCAAACAGGTATAAAGTGAAATTAAAGATCAAATTGCTTCTTAAAGATAGAAGCTGGTGCCCCTTACGAGTGTTATTAACTTTTCTGATGTATATGAAATGAGATTTGAGCTCAGATTCCAATACATCAATATAAATTAAATAATTCATACCTGTTCATATTTATTATTTATTAATATTCCATTTTACGTTACATGTGCCACGCATGTCTTTGTCCACTGAATGTTTTGTTGGGCTCCCTGGGTTTCCTGGGATGAAATTAAAGGTTATAAAAAGAAGGTGCCCTGAGACCCAGGTTAGAGATGTTCTGTACTTGATGTTGGAAGAGGAATAAAGTTCATGTGTCATTCAGCTCGTGGCCTCATCTGCTTCCTTCTTCCACAATATGGGTGCACCACTGGGGACTGTACTTTCTCCTTTTCTCTTCACCTTATACACCACTAACGTTAAGTACAACACCAAGCCATGCCACCTGAAGAAATTTTCTGATGAATTGGCTGTTATTGGGTGTATAAGGGGGGAGAGGAGGGGGAGTACAGGGCACTGGTAGATAGATTTGTGGAGTGGACTGAGCAGAATCCCCTGAGGCTAAACATCAGCAAGACCAGAGAGATGGTGATTGACTTCAGGGAGAAGAGGACGCCTTCACAGCCTTTGCGGATTAGGGGGCAGAATGGTAGTGGAGGACTACAAATCAGCAGAATCAGTGATCAGCAATGGACTGGACTGGAAATCTAACATCAATGCTGTGTTCAAGAAGGGGATGAGCAGACTACTTTCTGAGGAAGCTGAGATCCCTTAATGTGTGCAACAGGATGCTGGAGCTTTTCTATCAGTCCATTGTTGCCAGCGCCATCTTCTCTGCTGCTGTTTGCTGGGGTAGCAGTATCAGAGCCAGTGAAACAAGCAGACTTGACAAGATTATCAAGAAAGCTGGCTCTGTAATTGGACTCAGGCCAGAGACCTTTGAGACTGTGGTGGAGAGGAGGACACTGAACAAACGGTCATCCATCATATACAATCCTGATCACCTCCTCCACCACACACTGGACAAACAGCGGAACACTTTCTCCAGCAGACTGCTACAGCTTCACTGCAGAACAGTCAGGTACAGGAAATCTTTCCTACCACATGCCATTTCACTGTATGTTATCTCACTAATGTTGAATTTTGGTCATAACAATGATGCCATACTGGACCTTGCAGTCTAATTGGTACCTCACATTGCACCCTGTGCGCAATAGTCCTCCATTGTTGTCAAGTTTTGTTTTTTTTTTCCTTTTGTGTTTCCCCACTTGAAAGGGATTTACCCAGCTACTCAAAGTGTTTTAACAGGATTCCACACAAGTAACCAAACAGCTTGCCCTTCCCCCCCCTTTATTTAATTCTTTGGAAATGGACGTTTGCCTTTTAGGCTGACAGGTGGTAGAGTAAATGAAAAACCTTTAATGCACAACCCCCCCCCCCCCCCAAAAAAAAACTGTTGAATATTTAAAGACAAAATACAACCTTCAAATACCAATAAATAATTCAGTTAACAAACAATTATAGTTATCAATAAATAACAATAACTCCTTTATATACATTAAGAAAACTGATACAAAAACTCCATATTACCCATATTATTATTACATTATTATTCTTATATTATTCTATGACTTTCCCATTTTATGTCTGGTGTTTATATGTCCATTCCATGTAGAATAAGTTCATGTATGTAGGGAAAATGGCTAATTGGGCACAATTTGGACATTTTCCCTTAGGGGTGTACTCACATTTGTTGCCAGCGGTTTACACATTAATGGCTGTGTGTTGAGTTATTTTGAGGGGACAGCAAATTTACACTGTTATACAAGCTGTGAACTTACTACTTTACATTTTATCAAAAGTGTCATATCTTCAGTGTTGTCCCGTGAAAAGATATAATAAAATCTTTACAAAAATGTGAGGGGTGTACTCACTTTTGTGAGATACTGTATACTAGCCTTTGGTTAGATGCCACATTTTATGTGATATTATGGAATATTGATTTTACTAATATATAGCTTTTTTGTATTTACTATGTATTTGGACATCGTAGCAAAATAGAAAACACCCTATAAAGTTAGTAGTGCAGCGATTTTGGAGACACTCCTCAATTTGTGGCCTTTGTGAAAGAAACCTTTGATGCAGTACAATATCCTACATCATACAGTATGTGACATTACTCTTCACATGTAAGGTTATTTTTTATAATAATGGAAAGTTGTGTTGATATTTTTTTCCGTCCATCAACACATCATCCTTCTTTGCTTTATCTCTCATACTATATTTAATCATTCACTCGCTTTTCTTCCCTTCCCTGTTTTCCCACTTGCAGTGATAGATCTCAAAGTCTGAAAACGTCTACATGCTTGTCTTCTTTTCTTTACCCTCCCTCTTCCACTCCTCATCTTAGATGTCAGAGGAAACTAAATTAAGCGGGAGGTCTGAGCCCTCAGCTCTTTCAAATCTATCAAAACCTTCAAATACCAATGTGAACTAAAATAACTGTTCCAAGATGAAAGAGTCAAGCCTCAGGATATGAAAGGACAGAGAGCTTTATATACATATACATGAGTTATATAGCATACATGTAACAGAAGATATAGAACCAGAAGCACCAGATGCCCTTGGAACCACTAAAAGACTTAAAGTTTTAGTGAAGTGATAAAAAGACTATTGGAAAAGTTGACAAAAGACTGCTGTGCATAGGAAATGAAGGTGAATCCATACTGATTTTTAGTATATCCATTTCTCAGTGCTTAACTAGTTTTTCCACAAAGAAATTCTCAGAATTCACTCTAAACAGAGACTGTGTGACAGCTCTTCAAAAACCCAACAATTCTGATCAAGATGTTGTCAGTGTGGATGTAGAACACTCTTTTATTTAAAAACACATCATAGAAATGACCAGAATACTGTTGCTGTCCTCAACAAAAAATGACAACAGAAGGCATATTTACCAGCAGGTATTACAGCCTATTAACGCATTGTGAAAGAACCAATCTGTAGTGGTTGTGGAGATAACGACAAGAAATGACAAGGCAGAGGTCAGAGATATGTCTTTAATGTAGACCGTTAATTTTTTTTTTTATATATAATTTAACCTTTATTTATAGAGGGGTAGTTTCATTGAGAGCAAAGCTGTCTTTTTCAAGGATGCCCTGTTCAAAGTAGTCACCTTAACATTACTCTAACCTTAACCAAGCAGTTTAGGTGTCTAACCCTTACCATTAACTAAAACATAACCACCCAACATGTGTATGGGATTAGATTACTTCTCTCTTGGATATGCAAGTGAATAAACAAGGCCATTACATTATCAATTAATCCTATCTTATTGTGGCTGGAGATTTTGAGATCACCATTACAGTGCACCCAGGAGTAATTTTAATCACTTTTCAAAGACTTTTATTCCTTTAGCAGTCAGGCTGTTGAACTCAGACAGATCTGTTAGTACTGACTTGTTACAGTTGAATGTTGGCTTGAATGCAATAGATATGGGTGAGCTGCTTATGAATTGTCATTTGAATCAATAAAGTTGTCTGAATCTGATATAGTAACACAATGAGTAACGGTGACAATAAATAAAACTTAACATCCCCACTCAACCGTAGATCAAAGAGTTACCTGGAAACACAACACTAAAATAAAGTGATGGGTTTTGTACAATATGTGGTGTGCTGACATCACCATCCAGCTGTGTCATCACACCGACATATATGGGCGAATCCACCATTTCAGGGCTCTCTTGCCCTGGCGACTCGGTGCAGTGAATGCGTGTAGTGTGTTGACAACCAGTTCAGTAATAAAGCTCAGTTCCAGTGCAGCATCCTTGTCCATCTCTTTACTGCCAGGTTTGCGGACATAACATTTGGTGATGGAGGATTAAACCATGGAGGCGTGCGTAACACCACTACAGCCTTTTCTTGAGTACCCAGGGGAACCAGCAGTCCTGTGGTCATGTTGGCTGGACACATTTGAGACCTGTGTTGCAGCGTTGGGCCTGGGTAAACTCGACAATGTAAGGAAATGAGCACTTCTTGTTCGAAAACTCGGTGTAGAGGGTCAGAGAATTTTCCACACGTTAGGACCGACGGAGTCATATACAGATGCTGTTGAACTTCTTGCTAGTTACTTTGCTGAACACACATGTAACACAAGGCTGTGGGTTGAGATGCTAATGGTGCCAAATGATAAAGATAACAAGATAAGATAAAATAAGATAAGCCTTTATTAGTCCCACAATGGGGAAATTCCAGGATTACAGCAGCACAGGGATAACAGCACTCAGAGCAATAATTAATAAAATAAGATAATGTTTGCACCATTGAGTGCTTATCATGTTTTTCGCTACTGCTACACTTCCTTGGTTATCATCATACACATACATTTGTGCATACCTGCAAGTAGCTGCATTTCTGTTCAGTGGATGCTAAGGATGTGTACTCTGCTTTGCAAGTGGATACAGCTATGGTTGGTTGTTTTCTTGTTTTCTATGAGACAAGAGAGCTTCTTTTACTTAGTCTGACACAATATAATATTGTTCTACATCTTTCTTTTGTGTCAGTTTCCCAGTCAATATGACTATATTCTCTCAGACCTAGGATTTGTCTGTCATTTTTCTTAAAGCATACCTTTGCGGTATTGGAACACGTTTACTGTGTATAGTGTTCGTGTGTTGGTTCTGAATGGTGCTTACATAGTTAACTAACCTTAAAACTTATATCTGGTTGTGTGCATGTAGCTACATAAACTTCCTACAGCCTCTGTACATTTTTGGCTCTTTCATTTTCTTACCGTTTTCATTTTACTGTACTGAGTTTTTGCTCAGATTGGGTCTCTCTAGATCCTGTCATTCAAATTTTTTCCAATATTTTCCTCAATCATCTCCTCTGAGACATATTGGCTTGTCATTCTTTTTGTTAAAAATCCATTCCTAAGAAGATCCAGAGATCTTCCATTTTGAACCTTTATGTGAGCGGTGGCCTAGAGGTACAGCATTTGCCCATAACCGAGAGATCTTGAGTTCAAGTCCCAGGTGGGTCATACCAAAAACCATATAAAAATGGGACTTCCTGCCTTCTAGCTTAGTGCTCAGCAAAAGTAGAATGGAGGAAGGAAAGTTGGATACCCAGCCACAGGGGGTGCACAACCTAGTGGACTCCCTGTGTCAGTCCCAAGCCCAGATAAATGGGCAGGGTTGCATCAGGAATGGCATCTGGTGTAAAAATCCTTGCCAAATCAACATACAGATCAATGCTATATAAAGCGATGATATGCTGTGTCGACCCCATAAAGGAGCAGCTGAAAGACAAAAAAAAATAAAAAAAATAAATATATATATAATTATGTGTAACCGGGTCATATTTATGGATCTTTGTTGATTTGATTTGCGTTTAAATATTTTGATTTGAACTTGACTCAACAGGAAGTGACTTCAGGGTGTGGGCGGGATATGCCAGGTAGAGGATTTTGAATATCTGGGTTTTTTTCGGTTGGGAAAACGGTTCAGGAGACCGGATTTGAAAAGCGAGCAAGACGAGGAATAATCTTCATAAAGAAACGTTGTAAGTTCACCAATGCAGTTAAAATATATTGTTACTCTTAACGAACACGGTGAATTATGCCGAGGAGGATGTAATAAAGTCGGCCTAGTAACAGATAAGATGTAGATTGACCTACAGATTTGCTGCCTGACTAGCATGGTATACCGTGGCTGAACATAGTGCCTATCCAAGAGGATATAGTTAAAATATCAGGCTATGTACGATGTAAGCATGAGTGTAAATGTAAAAGTGTGTTGTTTGCTACTCTGGTCACAATGTTATGATGTGTTTTTTTGTTTTACACGGTGACGAGTACTGAAACATTTTATACTGTCAATCAAACCAGGGAGACTCGGGTGTCCTGTGAAGATCAGTCAGTGATCACGCGCTGGTGTGGCGTCGTGTGTATGTTGTAAGTGAAAAGCTGTTCTTGTTAAGTTTTGAGCATATTTGGAGTGTGAACTTAAGGTTTGTGGTGTACTAAAGCTATTATGTACCTTTCTCATTTCCAGTATCACCACTACCGTTTGTACGGACTTATTTGGGGTCATTAGTTTACTGAGCATTTTATCAGATTGTATTTTTCTTTGTTAGTAACCCACCATTTTGTTTAAGATCCGCCTCCTGTGTGTTTGAGGCAGTACAGACTGTAACACAAATGTGAGAGTTATATACAAAGAGACATTTTGTACATTTCATTTTATTTACATTTAAAAAAAATTGTAAATCTTTTCATTCTGAAGCGTGCTGCTCTTTATTTTCTATATATCAGATAAAACCCATAAAATACATTTGTTGTTCAGTGTGTATTATTTCCCGGCAACATATGCTATTTAAATCCTTCATTGCTGGCAGCTATGATTAAGCCATGACTCCATATCATCATCAGTCAGTGGTACAGTTTGTGACACCTTAAGGTACACTTCCACTACTAGCTTAGTGCTAGTAGAGGAATTCCTCTTTGGCTCAGTGGTAGAGTGAGAGGTTTTTAGATCATAACAATGTTCACAAAACAAGTTATGTTTAATAAAATGGAATGACACAGGGAATAAGAATTGAACACATAAAGAAAAAAGAGGTGCACAAAGGCATAGAAAGCAAAAAAAATCAGCTTTAACCCATCAAAATTTAGGAACCCATCCTATCCCGCATCAGTATAAATTAATTTCACCTAGTTAAGGCCTACCTGGTTGCCTTTAAAAAGGTCTGTGAATATCAGATGGTCACACCACAAAGAACTTATGATGGGGTGAAGCTGTCAGGAGCCGAGCTGACTTGGCTCCCCCCGGTTTGGTACTGGCCTTCCTCTGATCCTGGGTATCAGTGTATTATGTTGTCTTGTGTATTTTCCTTACCCATAGCCACTGCTTTCTGGCTAGCAGCTGTGAGGCAGCCCTCTTTGGCTCACACTGGTGTGGGGTGCTGTCTGACGTTCTGCCGGTCTGACCATGCCCCCTCTCTTATTACTTGCAGCTGATTCCCACTCCCGTTAATCACCTTTCCCACTCTTCGCCCAGGTGTGCCTAATCTCTCCCTGCCAGCAATGTGTGTACTTAAGCAGATCTTTGCCAGTCACGCATTGCTGGATCATTGTACATAGTCTGTGTGCTTCTGTGTGCCACAACAGGTTAGCCACTCCACGTTAGCCGTGGTTCTCTTGCGTCATCTGAGCGATGTCGGCTCTGGGACACTATTGTGGTTAAACCTCATGCGTTCGCTGGGCGATGTCAGCCTAGGAACGCCAACTGTAAGTTTCTTTGTATTTTTGTACATCTTCACCTTTTTGGAAGTGTGTGTCATTACTTTTATTAAATGTGTTGTGGTGTAACCCTGCTTGTAAGCCCTTCTTTCTATCCCTCTCCGTCCACTACATAAAAGCACATGGGGAGGTCCATAACAGAAGCAAAAAGCTCTCTCTAGACCTTCGCAACCTTATTATTGCAAAATACAATGATGGCATTGGCTACAGGCACATTTCTAAACTGCTGAATGTTCCAGTGAGCACTGTTGGAGCCATCATTCAGAAATAGAAAGAACATCATTTTACCATGAAACCAGCCACAACCAGGAGCTCCTCGCAAGATCTATGACAGAAGAGTCAAAAAAATTATCAGAAGAGGTATCCAAGAGCCAAAGATCACTCGGGGAGAGCTCCAGAAAGACCTGGAGTTAGCAGGTACTGCTGTTTCAAAGAAAACACTAAGTAATGTTCTCAACCGACATGGGCTCTATGCCCACTCACCAAGCAAGACACTCATTTAAAGTTTGCTGCACAACATTTGGGCAAGCCAGTAAAATAGTTGGAGAATATACGTAGTCTTGTCAGATGATCAGATGAGTCTTTGTGGATGCCACAACACACAGCATGTTTGTAGGAGAAGTGGCACTGCACATCAGCCCCAAAACACCATACCAACAGCAAAGTTTCAAGGTGGGAGCATCATGGTATGGGGGTGTGTTTCAGCACATGGTACAGGCAGACTTCATATAATTATAATTAATGTAAAGATGAATGGACAAATGTACAGAGAAATCCTTGAAGAAGTTGTTGCCATCTGCCAAGATGCTGAACATGAAACGAGGGTTGACATTTCAGCAAGACAATGATCCCAAACACATAGCCAAGGAAACTCTCAACTGGCTCCACAGAAGGAAAATAAAGCTGCTGGAATGGCCCAGTCAGTCACCTTACCTGAATCCAATTAAAAATCTATGGAATGAACTGAAGATAAGAGTTCATAGAAGACACCCTCAGAGAAAACAACAAAGGCTTTTCTAATAAATATTAAATTAATTTCACCAATCGTGTTCAGTACTGTGTCATTCCACTTTATTAAATATAACTTGTTTTGTGAACACAGTTGCCTTGATTTCTTTGAATGCATGAATTACTTGGGTTGCTACTGATATCTGGTGAAAATCTCAGGTCAATGGCTCCAGCAGAAATATGTTTAATGACAAAAATGTTGATGTGTTTAATAGTTATTTTGCCTGCTGTAGATGAACAAAATTGTGTAAGTTCTACATACTCTGCTCAGACTCTAGCTAATTTCAGTGCTTTCATTATGTTCAGGCATACAAGAGTTTGAAAACCCAGCTGCACAGGGAATGGTATTGGTGATTGGAATAAGTTTGTGACACACTACATCACTCAGTCAGTAGTTCTTCTTCTGCTTCTATACTCATTGCTGAGCTTGGGTGAATGATGGATCCCGACATCAACGTTGGCATCACACAGCAGGGGAGGTTGGGAAGGAATGGGGTTTTCAGCTTCTGTCCCAGAGCTCTCGAGGCATCAAAGTTGGAAAAACTGCCTTTGAGAAGGTGATACATTGGCCACCACGTGCGCGCTACCCTGGAATTTTTCCTGACAAGCTCAGGTCTTCCAGGCCTTGCCTCCTAATGTTATGCCCAATAATAATAATAATAATAATAATAACAATAATAATAATAATAATAATAATGATAATAATAGTTTGCATTTATATAGCGCCTTTCAAGAAACCCAAAGCGTTTTACAATGAAAATCCCCTATTCATTCATTCCACAGACAGACAATGGTAATGATAAGCTACTACTGTAGCCATAGCTGCCCTGGGACAGACTAATGGAAACATGGCTGCCAATCCATGCCAACAGCCTCTCCAGTCACTACCAAACATTTATGCACATTCATACCCATTGCCATGGACACTGGAGGCAAGGTGGGTAAAGTGTCTTGCCCATGGACACAACGGCAGGATGGCTGGGGAGAGCGGGATTTGAATCACCAAAGCTCTGGTTACTGGACGGCCTGTCTACCTCCTGAGCTACTGCTGCCCACATTTCCCTCCTCCATTCCATTTTTGCTGAGAAAAAAGCTGGATGGCAGGAAGTTCCACTTTTACATGGTTTTTGGCATGACCTGGCCGGGACTGAACCTCGACCTCCCGGTTGTGGGGTGGATGCTCTACCCCTAGGCCACCACTCTGGTAAAAGAGTGTTGTCTTTGTTGAATGGTACTGAAAAGCCTCCTTCCAAGGCCCAGGACAGTCTTGTTAGTTACCCTCTCCATCCATGAGATATGAAGACACTTTTGATAAAACCACATTTCAGTTGCCTCAAGCAATCCTCTCGAGTTTGCGTTCAGCGTCCATGCTTCACACCCATAAGCATCAACAACATTAATGTTTTTAGAAGTCAGGTTTTTAGGGGGATGCTGATGCTTCTGTTTTTGAGAACACTCTCCATCTTTCTGTACACTCCCTTAACTACAGAAATGCATCTTCTGATCTCTCTGTCACATCAACCATCTCGGTAAGTAGCGGCCCTAGCTAGTTGAAAGACAAAACATGATCAATTGGTGACGTACTGGAATAGAGGTTGCACTGTGGTTCAGGGAACGTTTTGACACAGTTGGTGTCTCGTCCCAACCAGCCTGACTCTCCTCAACCACCACATCAAGCAGTCTTTGCAGATCTTTGGGTGATGTCGCTATCAACACAGTATCGTCTGCACAGTGGATGTTGTTGATACTCCTTCCATTAACTTCCATTAAACACAATGTCCTCGTCTATGTCTTTGAGCCTTCTCAGAATAATCTCACTGTAGAGATTAAACAAGTTTGGTGACATGACGCATCGCTGAGGAACATCCCGGCAGATCTTTTGGCAATCAGTGAGCCCATCCTTGGTTCTGACAGCAGCCTTCTCTTTGGCATAAAGGTACTCAGTCAACCAGTAGTCCTTGTCATCGCCAATCCACTTCACCATCCGAAGAAATTGCTCACGACAAACTCGGTCAAAAGCTTTTCAATAGTCAATAAAGCATAGGTACAGATCTTGTTGCATTTGAATGGAACGTTCTAAGATCATGTGTAGAATGAAGATTGCATTGCAGGTTCCCCGAATCTTCATAAAACAAATTGCACATCAGGCACCTCCTGTCGTATCTTGGACTGGATCCTTTGAAGGACAGTTTTGAGTAGTAACTTCAGTACGTGACTCATCAAACTGATCGTTCTATGCTGGTCACACTCCATCGCATCGGGTTTCTTTGGTTGAGTCACAAAGATTGATTTCAACATGTCATCTGGTAGGGAGTTGGCTTTGTAGATGTTGGACACAACTGAATGAAGCTGATCAACTCCAAAATCTTCCATGGCTTGGAACAGCTCGATGGCGATTCCATCTGGCCTAGCTGATGTTCCTGGTTTCATATGTTCTAGTGCCCACCTGGCCTTGTCCTGGAGGGTTGGGGAACCAGAAGGTCCCAAACCTGAATGACTTCAGTTGGTTTGCACCTCGTGACATCTTCAAACAACTCCCTGATGCACTCTCCCCATCTTGCTTTGATCTGCTCTGTGCAGTTAACATACACAAATTCAGCCCACGGCTTCTATTCCAACATCTTCAAGTTGTAAAGTCTATGGCTTCAGTGTCTCCTTGAATTCAGTTGGAATAATTGTCAGCATATTCACTGCACAGTCATTAGTAATCCATTTTTGTTTACCAGATAAGGCTGACATTTCAGCAGAAAACTACGATGAGCCATGACAACTCCCGAAATAGCTCATGTCTCAATTCTTTCAAAGAAGGTAAAGAATTATCCTTTTTTTTTTGCCTAGTTCTTCACCTGCTTGGGGGGCTGAAAAGTTCATAGTGGTCAAATTTGACCCTATGTGTTTTATTTTTCAACCACAGGGATCCAAGTACTGCAACACCAATGGAAGAAGTGTGTGGACCGAAGGGGAAACTATGTTGAAAAATAAACAACATTTGGACAAATTTGAACACTATGAACTTTTCACACACCCCCACCCTATATAGATGGAAGAGTATCATGACTGGCCCTTTTTTAAAGTTATAATTTTGTAACAGATATAGCCTTAGCCTTGGAGGAAATGCTTCCTCTGGAATTTCTTTTCCATGTTTTCTTGCTTCTAAATACATTCTTGACTTTTTTTTTTTTTTAAGAGCACACCCTAAATCGAGACACAAGATTCTTTATCACCTATCATCAAGTTACACATCCATCCAACCAACCATCCACCAATTTTCTACCACTTTTTCACGTTACACATGAGAGAACCAAATTACAATCCACAGGGTTTGTAGTGAAGTACAGTTAGTTAAAAACATCCAAATAAAAACCCTCCAGTATATTAGAAGAACCAGCATAATAAGGATAAGTAAGGATAATAAAATAGCTAAAATAATATAGTCATGAATATACTGCAGATTTGATTTGATGGCGTAAAGAGATTATTGCATGGATGTAATACAAACAGATTGCACTTGTCATAACCCCTCGTGCGCCATTATGCGGTGCACGAGGGAAGGAATGGAAAACCCAATAGCAGAAGTAGATTGTGCCATTTTATTAGATAACCACAAAAATAACAAGTCCAGTTGACCACCAAAAATACAGGAAAATGCAAATGATGAAATTAAGGCCACCAGACATACAACGCGCCAGCCGGATGCTCTACAGCCCGTTCATCAGGGAGGCTAGTGCTGCAGGGCTGCTAAGCACAAAGGAAAAGGCGATCATGACACTTACTGGGCTGGAGCAATCCCAGGGCGAACCGTGCAGTCTGGAAGATGAAGTAGAGAAGCTGGGCCAGCTGTAACACCATGGGATTTACCCGACTTGCAGTGAACGGCTGGATAACAATGAAGGTAATGATAACACATCGGAGGAGAGCTTGCTGCCGCGTATGGAGGTGAATGCTCAGACAATCTCTTTCCACAACTGCAGCGAACAAATACTCCTGAAGCTAATGAGGAAAGAGATTGCCGGTGCGAGAAAGCGTGGGCTGAACTTGATTGGAACCCGGTGTGTGAGAGAGCGTGTATGTGTTAATGGGAATGGATGGGGTGTGTGCATGTGTGTGTGTGTGTGTGTGTGTGTGTGTGTATGTGTATGTGTGTGAACACCCATGACAGTAGAGGTGATGGCACTAGACAGGAGGAGGGGGCGTGCCCAAGCTGTCAGGGAGAGGAGGCCCAATAACTCCCTGAAGCGCCAGGTGGAAAATAGGGCAAAACATAACAATAAGAGCTGGATTTGGAATAGCCAAACCCAGATTCATGACACCACTGTTAAATGCTATTACAGCATATTGCACATATTGTCTGGAAAGCAAACAGTACCTACTTAAGGCCTGTTCAGAGTCCCTCCGAGGGGAAAACATTTGCATTCTGTAGACTGCTTTTGTGTACACAGCAGTATTCAGAGTGGTTTTTGAGCCACTGCAGCTGTCGCTCAGCAGCTGTGTTTCATGCATGTGCAGTCAAAATAATCTGCAGTTCACATGCCTGTACTATTGGCGGCTGTCAAGAGCAACCAAACTGATTTGAACAGCTGCTATCCAAACACAAATGAAGAGCATGGTGGCAGATGTTTTAAATGATGGATGTGATGGAGGTATGTGAATTCAATGACAATCAAGACGAACAGGAGTTTTTGCTGTTTAGTGGAAGAGGAAGAAAGCAGACGAGCAAAAAGGCAGACATTTGTTCACTCAGTATTGGTGGATTGCTCAGTACTTCCCTCTGGCTGGAGTTTCCATGAGCAAGAGCAGTTCACTGCAACCCTTTGCATACTTGTACATGCGTTCACTTTTTTAGAGCTGCATGCGCTTGGTCAGCGCTTACCCTCTGCATAGGGTTTGCACACAAATGTGTCCACTGCACTAGTTTGCGTATCAATGCGTTTTTGCCACCAGGAATTGGGGTTAAGACTGTTGTCCTAGTTGTAACCAGAATTAAACAGTCTTAGCACATCAGGGAAGCAGCTCTTACTGAGCCTGGTAGTTCTTGCTCTGATGCAGTGCAGCCTCATACCTGTACAGACAAACTGTGTGTAGGATGGGTGTTGTCCTTTGTGATGCAGGTTGCCCTTTTCCTGCTCCTGCTTTTGTTTATGTTACTCACTTTGGGCAGGCTACTTCTGGTGATCATTTATGCAGACTTCACTACTCTCTGCATAACCTTTCTATCTGAAGCTGAGGAGTTGCTGTACCACACAGTGATACAGTAGATGATGATAATTTCCACCATACCCGTAGGATGCTGTAGGAACTAACTTGTTCAGCCATGCGTGCTTCACCTTTCTAAGAAGGTAGAGGTCTTTGTGGGCCTTCTTTACCATATTCGAAGTGTTCTTTTTCCAGGTGAGGTGGTCAGAGAAGTGTACTCCCAGATATTTTAGCTGGAGACCACTACTACAACCACTCCACTCCTATTACACAACATAACAAAAATAATTTTTTTGAAAGTTGTCTGTGTTTTATCAACTGATTTAAGACAATTTTGAACCGCTGAATCCGAAAATGACATCCGTTTCTCTCAATCAGGTCAGGTTTTTATGTTAAGTTATAAGCAGTTGTATAGCAGTTGTACGGTTGTAGTGTGAATAGTAGACACTGATAAAGTTAAGTACATGTAAATTGAATGCTATGTCATCATTGTTCAAAATTCAGAGAATTTCAAGAAATAAAAAAATAATTTTGCATCGTATAAAGCGAAAATACCAGTACATGTAAACAAAAACGTAAGAAAAAATGTGGCCATAGTTCAAAAAGTTGACCTGATTGAGCAAAACCAATGTGATTTTTGGATTCAGCACATCAAAATTGTCCTAAATCAGCTAAAAAAAACTTAGACAATAAATTTGGTGTTGACCAGTGTAATCTACAGTCATTCCTTTTGTTTTCTGCACATTAATGCAGAGGTTGTTTTTTCTACATCAGCTCTGAAGAGGTTTCACTTCCTGTCTGTACCCCAATCACTTCTGAAAAGTTTTCACGTTTAATGTGACCTGCATGGTAACCTGTACATTTCTATTGGAAAACTGATAAATTATGAGGAAACTAGAAAAATAAAAATGTGGCTTCATAAGTGTATACACTAGCTTCTAATTAAAGTTGGGGTTGTGATCAGAATTACCCAGTCACATTCAAACACATCCTAAATAGAAATTATACTAAATCAATTTGAGCTGATTTTCCTTGTATTAACTTAGTTGCACTATATAGCAAATGTTAGGCTACCGCAAACTCAGTGAGCTTCAAAGGAATTTCATTACTCAAAGCAGTAATCAGTCAGGAGAAGGGTACAAAATAATTTCCAAGGGATTAGAACAATTTAACAACTTAGCAACAGAAGAACTGTATGTCCCTCCAAAAATGTTGAAAAGATAAGATAAAAACTAAAAGGCTGCTAAAAGGTCTGTAACAACTTTAAATGAGCTGCAGAAATTTCTGGCAAGAATTAATTGTGTACTGGGTGACATATTGCTCAAATCCAAGAAACATAAGCAATTGCAGAATAAAAAAAAATACTGCGCGAAAAAACAATGCCAAATTAAACTTCAAAACACAAAACTCTTGCTGGGCATGAAGACAGATTAAATTAAATCACCCTTTATTGTCATTCAACTGTACAACCAATGATGCAGAGTAGAATGAAATTGTGTTTTACCTATCTACTGTGTTAATCACACACACCCCAAGTGCAGAATCAGAGGGCCGCTGCCATGCAACGCGCTGCCACAGATTTCCCTCCTCCATTCCATTATTGCTGAGCACCAAGCTGGACGGCAGGAAGTTCCACTTTTATATGGTCTTTGGCATGACTCGGCCGGGATTTGAACCCCTGCCTCCCGGGTGTGGGGCGGATACTCTACCAACTGAGCCGCCACTCCGGTGTGGTGATACTTGATACATGATATAGAAATGATAATTGTACAGACAGGGAGTCAAGACAAACAGACCAAATTCGCTAGATTTACTGGGCCACAGATTTCAAAACACTGAAATAAAGCCCTCTGCAAAAAAAAAAAAAAGAACATGAAATTTAACTTCCACCATGACAAGGACACAGAGCATATCTCAAAATAAGCAAATGAATGGGTTTACAAAAGGTTAGATGAAAGATGTGGAATGGCCCAGTCAGAGCTCAAAGCTGAATCCAAAAAGAGTGGCTAAAGATTCCCAAGTACAACACATTAGGCAGTGGTGGCATAATGGTCAGAGATGTGGACTGGTGACTGAAGGGGTGCCCATTCAATCCCTGGACTGGCAGTATAAGATCTGGGTGGGACAGAAAACATAGCACTGTTTGCCCCACCCTCCTTAACCCTACTGTTGTGCTTTTGAGCAAGGCCCTTAACCTCAGCGACCACAGGTCAGTCTGTGGTTGTACTGAACAGATTCCAGGTGTGAGTGTGAAAAAGGGCCTCCTTGAAAAAGAGAGTTCCCCTCTTGATGGACCTCTCCTG
Source organism: Pholidichthys leucotaenia (assembly GCA_020510985.1). Lineage (NCBI taxonomy): Eukaryota > Metazoa > Chordata > Actinopteri > Cichliformes > Pholidichthyidae > Pholidichthys > Pholidichthys leucotaenia. The sequence continues at coordinate 256,545,168 of CM035840.1, forward strand.
TGCATACTGCAATATTGTTCTTGCATTTTCCAGAGAAGATTATTTTTTTTAATTGAATTAGGCAGATTGTACAGTAGGTCACATACGGACGTGGACAAAATTGTTGGTACCCCTCTGTTAATGAAAGAAAAACCCACAATGGTCACAGAAATAACTTGAATCTGACAAAAGTGGTAATAAATACAAATTCTATGAAAATTAACCAATGAAAATCAGACAATGCTTTTGAATTGTGGTTCAACAGAATTATTTTAAAAAACAAACTCATGAAACAGGCCTGGACAAAAATGATGGTACCCTTAACTTAATATTTTGCTGCACAACCTTTTGAGGCAATCACTGCAATCAAACGATTTCTGTAACTGTCAATGAGACTTCTGCACCTTTCAGTAGGTATTTTGGCCCACTCCTCATGAGCAAACTGTTCCAGTTGTCTCAGGTTTGAAGGGTGCCTTCTCCAGACGGCACGTTTCAGCTCCTTCCACAGATGTTCAATAGGATTTAGATCAGGGCTCATTGAAGGCCACTTTAGAATAGTCCAATATTTCACTCTTAACCATTCTTGGGTGTTTTTAGCTGTGGGTCATTTTCACTTTTGGGTCATTATCCTGTTGCAAGACCCATGACCTGCGACTGAGACCAAACTGTCTGACACTGGGCAGCATATTTCTCTCTAAAATACTTTGATAGTCTTAAGATTTCATTGTACCCTGCACAGATTCAAGACACCCTGTGCCAGATGCAGCAAAGCAGCCCCAGAACATAACAGAACCTCCTCCATGTTTCACAGTAGGGACAGTGTTATTTTCTTGGTATGCTTCATTTTTGTGTCTGTGAACATAGAGCTGATGTGCCTTGCCAAAAAGTTCCAGTTTTGTCTCGTCTGTCCATAGGACATTCTCCCAGAAGCTTTGTGGCTTGTCAACATGCAGTTTGGCAAATTCCAGTCTGGCTTTTTTATGATCTGTTTTCAACAGTGGTGTTCTCCTTGGTCGTCTCCCATGAAGTCCACTTTGGCTCAAACAACGATGGATGGTGCGATATGACACTGATGTACCTTGACCTTGGAGTTCACCATGAATGTGTTTTAGAGGTTGTTCTGGGCTGTTTTGTTACCATTCGTATTATCCATCAACTCCTGCGGCCACGTCCAGGGAGGTTGGCTTCAGTCCCGTGGGTCTTAAATTTCTTAATAATATGTGCAACTGTAGTCACAGGAACATCAAGCTGCTTGGAGATGGTCTTATAGCCTTTACCTTTAACATGTTTGTCTATAATTTTCTTTCTAATCTCCTGAGACAACTCTCTCCTTTGCTTCCTCTGGTCCATGTTTAGTGTGATCCACACCATGTCACCAAACAGCACAGTGACTACTTGTCATCCTTTAAATAGGCCGACTGACTGATTACAAGTTTGTAGATACCTGTGATGTTAATTAGAGGACACATCTTGGTTGAACATGTCCCTATGGTCACATTATTTTCAATCTTTTCTAGGGGTACCATCATTTTTGTCCAGGCCTGTTTCTTGAGTTTGTTTTTTTAAAATAATTCTGTTGAAACACAATCCAAAAGCACTGTCTGATTTTCATTGGCTAATTTTCATAGAATTTTTATTTATTACCACTTTTGTCAGATTCAAGTTATTTCTGTGACCATTGTGGGTTTTCTTTCATTAACAGAGGGGTACCAACAATTTTGTCCACGTCTGTAAAATCTGGTGTGCTGACTTTTTTTCCCCCCAAATTTATACAGTTTAATTCTGTCACCTATGCCAGTTTAAAGTAGGCAAGAGCAGTGGTAGAGAGTCTTGTAGTCCATGGTAGGGCCAAGGGCTAAGGTTTAGGCCAATTCAATGATAATACTCAGGCAATATTTCAAAGTTATGTAATGTATTCCAAAACGATTCTCCCTATGAATGCAACAGAAGTGTGGAAATGCTTTTTATTTAAACCCTACCAACCTCCAACCCCCAGCACAAGCTGTAATTTAGACATTGTACTTTGAGCTAAATAAGGTCCATCAGTTCAAGCCCACAAATAGATGTTGAATATTGGGCTGTGTTTAATCAGTCTAATACGGACCATCTTTAACCCAAACAAAGTCGTTGAAAATTGTGTTGTGTTAAGTCTATCTAGTACAGAGTATATTTAACCAGAAAACAGTTGTTGAAAATTGTGGTATATCTTACAAGCCAACAGGTGGTGCTATGACTTAAGAATACATGGTAACCCCAGCATGTGAAGAGCAGAGAAAAGAAGTAAAGATGAACCTGTTGAGTGAAGCTTTGCCTGCATCTGTGTGATTACTTTACTATACGAATATACTGTACAACATATTTGGCAATGGGAATGACTTTTATTGGTTTGACACCACCTCCTCCATTTCTACAAATGCCAACCATGAACCAACGATGAATTCTGAAATCTGCTTGTATACTTTTGATTCTTATATAATTGCTGTGTCGGAAAACAACTTGCCTGATAAGCGAAATTGCACCTTGCTAATCCACAGCATTAGGGTAGAGGCACAAAGGACATTTCATATTCTTGAGACTCAATATGCTGAAACACTTTCTGCACTGATGGATTTTTTTTTACATCCAAAGTTCACATACAGTGGGGTAAAAAAGTATTTAGTCAGCCACCAATTGTGCAAGTTCTCCCACTTAAAAGATGAGAGAGGTCTCCAATTTTCATCAGAGGTATACCTTAACTATGAGAGACAAAATAAGAAAAAAAAATCCATTAAATCACATTGAAGGATTTTTAATGAATTAATTGGTAAATTCCTCGGTAAAATAAGTATTTGGTCAATAACAAAAGCTAACCTCAATACTTTGTTATATACCCTTTGTTGGCAATGACAGAGGTCAAACGTTTTCTGTAAGTTTTCACAACGTTTTCACACACTGTTGCTGGTATTTTGGCCCATTCCTCCATGCAGATCTCCTCTAGAGCAGTGATGTTTTGGGGCTGTCGCTGGGCAACACGGACTTTCAACTCCCTCCAAAGATTTTCTATGGGGTTGAGATCTGGAGACTAGCTAGGCCACTCCAGGACCTTGAAATGCTTCTTACAAAGCCACTCCTTCGTTGCCCGGGCGGTGTGTTTGGGATCATTGTCATGCTGAAAGACCCAGCCACGTTTCATCTCCAATGCCCTTGCTGCTGGAAGGAGGTTTTCACTTAAAATCTCACGATACATTGCCCCATTCATTCTTTCCTTTACACAGATCAGTCGTTCTGATCCCTTTGCAGAAAAACAGCCCCAAAGCATGATGTTTCCACCCCCATGCTTTACAGTAGGTATGGTGTTCTTTCTCCTCCAAACACGACAAGTTGAGTTTTTACCAAAAAATTCTATTTTGGTTTCATCTGACCTTATGACATTCTCCCAATCCTCTTCTGGATCATCCAAATGCTCTCTAGCAAACTTCAGACGGGCCTGGACATGTACTGGCTTAAGCAGGGGGACATGTCTGGCACTGCAGGATTTGAGTCTCAGGTGGCGTAGTGTGTTTCTGATGTAGCCTTTGTTACTTTGGTCCCAGCTCTCTGCAGGTCATTCACTAGGTCCGCCCATGTGGTTCTGGGATTTTTGCTCACCATTCTCATGATAATTTTGACCCCACGGGGTGAGATCTTGCGTGGAGCCCCAGATCGAGGGAGATTATCAGTGGTCTTGTATGTCTTCCATTTTCTTATAATTGCTCCCACAGTTGATTTCTTCACACCAAGCTGCTTACTTATTGCAGATTCAGTCTTCCCAGCCTGGTGCGGGCCTACAATTTTGTTTCTGGTGTCCTTTGACAGCTCTTTGGTCTTGGCCATAGTGGAGTTTGGAGTCTTGACTGTTTGAGGTTGTCGACAGGTGTCTTTTATACTGATAACGAGTTCAAACAGGTGCCATTAATACAGGTAACGAGTGGAGGACAGAGGAGCCTCTTAAAGAAGAAGTTACAGGTCTGTGAGAGCCAGAAATCGTGCTTGTTTGTAGGTGACCAAATACTTATTTTACTGAGGAATTTACCAATTAATTCATTAAAAATCCTTCAATGTGATTTTCTGGATTTTTTTTTCTCATTTTGTCTCTCATAGTTGAGGTATACCTATGATGAAAATTGGAGACCTCTCTCATCTTTAAAGTGGGAGAACTTGCACAATTTGTGGCTGACTAAATACTTTTTTCCCCCACTGTAGTAGCTGATAGAAGCAAGTTTTGTCAGCGTGTAAAAAACGTTGGTGATTCCACTTTGCATTACATAGCTGCCTTGCAGAAGCTACCATCAACATGTGAGTTTGGAGATTGTTAGAATAATTTTGAGCTTAAATTATTCAAAGTCAAAAATCAGGCGGAAAGTTGGATTTATGTACATTTATTACAAAAATATATAAGGTTTCACCCCAATGGCCACTTTGGGGGAGAGATTACAAAGCATGGAATTCAGACACACCTAGAATCTCTAAAGGATCCATTTCTTTAGGTCTGATATATATAGGTCTGATATATATATTCCGGGCGTGTTGGGATGCACCCGATGGAAAGCCCGAACCATGCCCTTGTTGTGAAAAAACAATCCGGGGATCCATGACATTGCCTCCGGTCCATAACCCTTCCAATGGACAAGGTACTGCAGGCCCTGGCCCTGAAGATGGACGTTCAAGATCCTTTCGACCATATAGGTGGTATGGCCATCGAGGACACAGGGAGGAGGAGGAGGCTTTGTCGGAGGATAGAGGGGGCTTGTGGAGAGGAGTTTAGTCCGTGAAACTTTGAAGGTCGGGAGGATGTGGTGAGCCGGAGGCAGCTTAAGCCGAACAGTGACATGATTAATGATGCGTAAGATGGGGAACAGACACAGAAATCACAGTGACAATTTCCGTGACTCCATCTTCAGCGGAACCTGTTCGACTGACAACCACATCGTCTGTCCCATGGTGTACTTGGGCACCCACGCACGTCTGCAGATGGCATAGAGATGATTCCACTCAGACAAGCAGAGAAGGGCAGCCCGAGTAGATCTCCACAGACAGTGGCAGCAGCAAGCATGGCCTTTCATGGATGGCACAGCAACTTCACTCTCCACCATAGGTAACAAAGGTGGAGTGTACTTCATAGAGGCCTCGACGGGCATCAGGCCAGTGGAAGGGGAGACGGCAGTGTTACACGCGTACTCCACCCAGGTCAGGTAGGAGCTCCAGGTGATAGGGTTGCAAGACACTACACACCTCAGGGTGGCCTCCAGGGACTAGCTGGAATGCTCGACCTGACCATTGCTTTGAGAGTGATAACCGGAAGTGAGGCTGACAGTGGTACCGAGGGAAAGGCAGAAGGCTTTCCAAACCTGCGAGGTAAACTGTGGCCCTTGGTCCAAAACGATATCGACGGGAATCCCATGCAGGCAGATAACATGAAGGGTAAGGAGGTTGGCAGTCTCGGCAGCAGAGGGCAATTTGGACAGGGGAACCAAATGGATGACCTTTGATAAACTGTCAGTGATAGTGAAAAAGACGGTTTTGCCTTGTTATGGAGGGAAACTTGAGCAAAGTCTATGGCAATATGTGACCAGGGCCGACTTGGGACAGGTAGGGGATGAACGAGGCCAGCTGGTGGTGAGGAATCTGACTTATTGGTGGCGCAGACCTGGCAGGCTTTAAAATAGTATTGAACATCTTCTCTGACAGTTGGCCACAAAAAAAACAAAAAACAAACAAAAAAAACCTCATTGCAGAAGTTCTATTTTCCAGGAAATGCCAGGGTAACAGGCAAAAAAAAAACAAAACAAAAAAAAACTGGTGTGTCCCCACTGGATAACTTCACTATGGAGGGCAAAGGGGACATAGAGTAGGCTAGCCGGACCTCTGTCAGGTATGGGTTCAGAGGACTTGGCTTGCCAGACACTCTGCTCGATTTCCCAAAAGATAGGTCCTTAAACACAGGAGGAAGGCAAAAAAAGTTTCTGGAGAAGAAGAAACAGCCGGAGAGAGAGAGGAAGGAGAAGAGTTGGGGGAAAACTGGCAAGAGAGAGGATCAGGTTTAATATTGTGAGACCCAGGATGTTAAGTAAGGGATCTCTGAGTAGCAGGGTTTATGAAATGAATTTTAGATTAATTGTCCCGATAGTCCTCCGCCACCTGCTGAAAATAAAGCCGACAATGGAGCAGGAACTCTTTACTTCCCCCAACCTCCCCTGTGTACAGGTCAGGAGAGGGGATAGAAATGGTTCAGCAGATAAGAGGAGCAGTCGGAGCAGCAGGCGGAGGGGGAGAAGACGAACCAGTAAGTCGATTCAGATAGTCTGTAACAGTGGGTAATTGCTGAGTAATGGTTTGTAATTGTTCAGACAGAAAAACAACTTGGTGTTCGGTGGCATCTAAACGGGAGAGCACTGACTGTTCCCCTGGTGAATCGCTCACTGAGCCTCAATCCTGGCTGAACCGTTCTGTCATAATTTGTTAGCCAGAGACTTAAATGGAGAGCGAACAACACCGGAAGAACAGACAGACTTGGGTGAAAAAGTTCTACACAATTTATGTACAACAAAACTACTAAACAACACAAAAATACTGCAGAGCATGCTGGAAGGGCACACAGCATGTGAATAAGAGGGAGAGGAGAAATGATTAATAATGAATTCAATAGAGGAGGGAAAGAGAGAGAACAAGAGGAGGAGAGACTCACTATAACAAACAGAGAGCCGGGCTGGGGGACCCAGCATGCAGAGATGAGGAGCAGGTGAAGGGATTGGCAGGATGGAGTGGAGTTGTTGGTAGACCTGGGTGGAGTAGGAGTTTTCTTGGAGGTATTGTGGTTCAGGTGAGCGTGCGCAGCCCCGGAGTAAACACCGCTATGATGGCAACAAATCTGAAGAGGAGAAGAAAAAAGGGTTCGACAAACTGGGAAGAATAAACACCATACAACATTAGTTGCTTGGCAGCAATACCCAACGGTCCAGTGCAGAAGCACTCACAGACTAGTTCTTTTAAAGATGGCAAATGAGGTAACACCAGGTGCACACAATGATGCAGGTGAGCGTGATTGTGTGCTCACCTGATCATCACACATGTTGCGTGGTGAGCATGTTTACTGACTTTTTCAAGCAATTATTTTCTTCTAAGAGAGAGACAATCTGTGCCTGGCTGAATTCCAAACTCTCTCGTACGCTGTGGAATTCTTTATGGAGCAATTCGACCAATGCAAGTCTAGCATCCATGCTGGAAAATTTACTTTTAATAGAGGAAAGAATGTCACTAACCTCTGGGCCATCCCGTGATTTTTTGGGGTATTATTTTCAGAGAATCTGCAGGTTTGGGTCCTTTAGACAAGGAAGAAGGAAGGGCCATACGCTCGCCTCCTCCATGTCGCAAGGGCGGTAATAAAACTCATCAATATAGCTCTCAAGTTCCTCCAGCTCCATCGAGAAGATGGCGAAATGATAATCGAAAAAAGAAAGGTAGGAACAGACTGCCAGTTAGTGGATTAATTATAAAAAAAAAGGCAACCTGTGGAAAAGTTTGTTTATGCTCGGTTGACGTGAGTCGCGATTTTGGATTATTGCGCCACATTTTTGGAATGTCTCACAATCACAGCGTCAACTCCCTAGGCCACCATCTCGGCTGCCATCATTACCTCCGCCAAGGAGGTAATGTTTTTGCCGGGGTTTGTCTGTTTGTTTGTCTGTCTGTTGGTTAGCAAGATAACTCAAAAAGTTTTGGACGGATTTCGATGAAACTTTCAGGCGTTGTTGGAAATGGTACAAGAAAGAACTGATTACATTTTGGTGGTGATCCGGATCACCGTCCACAAGAAAACCGCCATTACAGAAAATGCCATTTTTGTGAATAACTACTGAACCACTAATCCTATCATTGTCAATCCAATTGCTAGTCATATGTTTTCATGGTCAAGGAATCTGAAAACGTACACACAAACACTGTATGGAGGGAACTGTGGCCGCCATTACGGAAAATGTCATTTTCCTGAATAACTACTGAACCACTAATCCTAACATTGTCAATCCAATTGCTAGTCATATGTTTTCATGGTCAAGGAATCTGAAAACGTACACACAAACACTGTATGGGGGGAACTGTGGCCGCCATTACGGAAAATGTCATTTTCCTGAATAACTACTGAACCACTAATCATATCATTGTCAATCAAATTGCTCGTCATATGTTTTCATGGTCAAGGAATCTGAAAATGTACACACAAACACTGTATGGGGGGAACTGTGGCGCTTGGTGGAGGTCTGCGCTCTCCGAGTGCTTTTCTAGTTTTAGTCTTGTGTACATATTTGTTTGCCTGGTGTCCTCAGCTCCTCATGTTTCCATACCCATAGCCACTCTCCCTCATGTGTGCATTATTCTGCCTCTGATTATGCTCCAGGCTGTCCTGTGTTTCCTAATTATTAGTTCCCTAAATGAGTCGCTGTCTTTGTCTTGTTGAGAGGCAATTGCGTCATTTTATGTCAGTTATCCTGCTGTGTCTCCACGTCTATGTACTTGCTCTGATCCATGCCATGTTCCCTGAGTGTCTATGTGAGTTTTACCCTGCTTAGTTTTAGTATTTCGCCTTGCTTTGTGTTTGTCAAGTTTAGTTTAGTTCTCAGCCCACATGCTGCTTTAAGTTGTCCCTAAGTTTTTTGTTTAATAAATTATCATTTTGCACTGCATCCCTGCCAGCACTCCTGACTCCTACCTTCACCCTTATCTGCTGCTAAGCAGATATATGACAAGCACCCTAAAAGTAAACTCATTTAGATAACAAAATTATGACTTATATAAATTACATTTTAGGCAAGACTATAAACTAAAACTAAATTAAAAATTGCTGTTGAATTCACATTTCAATCAAATAAAAGTAATTGCAATTTGCTCTTTACTTCCTTGCATCCCTTTGCAATTTGGAGTTTCTGTGAGGCAAAACAAGTAAAGTTTCTCTTTCAGCCCCTAATAATTCAAACAAATTTGTGTTTGTGTGTGTGTGTGTGCGCGCGCGCGTGTGTGTGTGCACAGGCATGCTTGTGTGTGGTTTGAATGCACAGGGCTGCTGTTTTACTTTAGAGTTTTCTACATGTATCCCATGTGTCAAATGTGCATCCTGAGGAACAGAAACAAAATGATGCCTGTTGTCATATTGTAGTGTGGGCAGCTTGCCTGCTAGCAGCAGTATTAAATGCCCAGCAGACAGGATCGCATCAGCCTTACCATCAGGAACAATTGTAGCACACACACACACACACACATGCACAAGTATTGTGATGAAGTATGAAGTAAGTGGAAGTTATAAGAAAGTTCCTGAGGTAAAACAAATATACAATTACACTGATGGAGTGTCAGAAGCAGCACTTATCAGACTGAGGCACCATGTAGTCATCCCCCCTCAATATGCATTTAACAGTGATGGCAAACACGCTGCGAGTTAACAGCCAGCAACTCCAGAGGACATTTTGACGTGGGACTGTCACTTCATTCTTTGTACAGGAGACGTGAGATTTCATTTATTTATTTTTTTTCTTCAGTGAAATTTGGAGTCAGATAAAAAAGATCAAAAACTATTTTGCATTTACGGTATATTTGTTAGGTGAGGACAGGCATGATGAATTATCTTTTCTATAGTTACTGAAATTGAAATCTTTCATTGCATACACACGTGGACAAAATTGTTGGTACCCCTCTGTTAATGAAAGAAAAACCCACAATGGTTACAGAAATAACTTGAATCTGACAAAAGTGGTAATAAATAAAAATTCTATGAAAATTATCCAATGAAAATCAAACGATTTCTGTAACTGTCAATGAGACTTCTGCACCTCTCAGCAGGTATTTTGGCCCACTCCTAATGAGCAAACTGCCCATTTGTCTCAGGTTTGAAGGGTGGCTTCTCCAGACGGCATGTTTCAGCTCCTTCCACAGATGTTCAATAGGATTTAGATCAGGGTTCATAGAAGGCCACTTTAGAATAGTCCAATGTTTCGCTCTTAGCCATTCTTTGGTGTTTTTAGCTGTGTTTTGGGTCATTATCCTGTTGCAAGACCCATGACCTGCGACTGAGATCAAGCTGTCTGACACTGGGCAGCACATTTCTCTCTAGAATACCTTGATAGTCTTGAGATTTCATTGTACCCTGCACAGATTCAAGACACCCTGTGCCAGATGCAGCAAAGCAGCCCCAGAACATAACAGAACCTCCTCCATGTTTCACAGTAGGGACAGTGTTCTTTTCTTGGTATGCTTCATTTTTGTGTCTGTGAACATACAGCTGATGTGCCTTGCCAAAAAGTTCCAGTTTTGTCTAGTCTGTCCATAGGACATTCTCCCAGAAGCTTTGTGGCTTGTCAACATGCAGTTTGGGAAATTCTAGTCTGACTTTTTTATGATTTGTTTTCAACAGTGGTGTTCTCCTTGGTCATCTCCCATGAAGTCCACTTTGGCTCAAACAACGACAGATGGTGCGTTCTGACACTGATGTACCTTGACCTTGGAGTTCACCAAGAATGTGTTTAGAGGTTGTTCTGGGCTCTTTTGTTACCATTCGTATTATCCGTCTCCTCCTGCGGCCACGTCCTGGGAGGTTGGCTACAGTCCTGTGGATCTTAAATGTCATGGATGGCCCTCGCGAGCCATCATAAGATGCCACAAATCGCCGGTGAGTTTGCACAGTTTATTAATGGAACAGAAAAGAACACAAAATAACAAGCCACGGGGGGCTAAAACACACTACAAGGAAAACAGGTTCACAATAGAGTATCCTCAAGGGATGCTCGATGCGTCAGACAATGGGGAGTTTCTGACAAGACTGCCGCGTCTTTTCGCTCCCAGCTGCCCTCTTAAGTGGAGGGCTGCTGATGAGGCGAAATGCGGCTCAGCTGTCAAGTTTGACAGCCGGAAGCCCCTCCGAGCGCTGTCACAATAAAGGCTCGGGGAGCCAAAAGGGACACACAGCCGTCAAACAACCAAAGATAGTGCATGGCTCGAGCGCGGACGGAATCGGCGCTTGAACCATGACAGTATCCCTCCCCCCCCCAAGGGCGAACTACAAGTGCCCCATGACACCCAAGCGCACCCCCACCCCCACCCCCCCAGGGTGGGCAGATGAGGGGCATGGCCCAAAGGGCGAGAATCAGCAGGAGAGAGAAAAACCACAACGATGGCAGGACAAATGAGGTAATACAGAGTATGGTTAAAAGAAAAACACAATACTCCATAGTGCACAAATGATACTTAGAACAGGGCAGGAAAAAACAACCACGACGGAGACAGGGAACAAATGAAGCAATTACAGAGTAAGATCAAAGGAACAAATACTCCATAACGCACAATGATAATTAGAACAGGGCAGGGAAAGAAACCACGACAGAGACAGGGAATAAATGAGGCAATTTGCAGAGTAAGGTTTAAAGAAAAACACAATACTCCATAACGCACAAATGATAATTAGACCAGGGCACAAATGATGAAAATGCTGAGTATGCTTAACAGAAAACACAATACATAGCGCTACATATACATATCAACCTAGAGGACAAAACACACCCGAGTGACCTTAATATTAACTGAAAATAAGCGACACCTGAGGATGACGGCAGGAAGAGTCCAATAAAGTCGGGACTGTTCCGGTGGTCTCCCTGGGTCCATTGTCCAGCTGGTGAAGTGGGGAAAAAGGAAACATTCGGGTGGCCTACCCCAGTCCCAGGCCCGGAAAGTCGGAACCTCCGGCGGCCAAACCAGGTCGCCCAGCTGAAAGCACCGTACGTCGAGTAGCTGACCCTGGGTGCCGAAGCTACCAGAACCGTGGGGAAACAATTGGCAACGGCCTCCCTAGCGAGGGAAAAGACGTGGGAGAACCGGGCCGAACGTAGGGAACCCCAACGGCCCCCGGTGGCGATGTGCTGGGATGGTGACGACGATGACGATGAGGGGGATGAAGATGACGATGAGCCAGTACAATGTCAGGCGGCAGAGGATCTGCAGCTCCTTCACCGACCTTCAACCATACTGATGCTGCACCCGCGTTGGACCCTGACTGGGTCTCGGCTGCACCCGCGTTGGACCCCGATTGGTTCTCGGCTGCACCTGCATTGGACCCCGATTGGGTCGGTGCAGCACCAGTGACGACCTCCAACCCCGAACCTGGAACCTCCAGCACAGCGACTGGGATTGGCTCCACACTGGTGACTCTGGGAGAAGGCTCAGGAGAAAGGAAAGAACCGGGATCAGAATCACCGGTAGCGACAGAGCCCAGCGAGACGAGCTCGGGTGCAGCAAACGGCTGCCCCTGGCTCATCTCCCCGAGAGGCAGGCAGAAATGCTCCAAAATAGAAAGAAGAAAAACAAAGTACAGCACTTGCCTGCACTCGGGTTCTGTCACCGTCCAGGACTTCGCTGATCCAGGCTCAGGACGAAGAAGGTCGTCGTCAGGCTCCCATTAGGCCACAGCGGGTTCCGTAGCCGGCATGTCTGAGGACCCTCCGGCGCTAATGTCCACGCCGACGACTGGCGCTGGCTTGAACTGCTCATCTGTGGAGACCGGGGACGCTCCCTCGTCGGCGCAGGCTCCACGCTGCAGTCCGCTCTCCTCCTCTGCCCATGATGTGGCTGCGGGGCTGGAACCAGGCTCTCCAGAGCCGCAGGCCCCCTCTTCGTCCGGCAACATAGGCCTGGCGTCGTGGACCGCTCAGTGGAGGGAGAAACAGAGGCAGCAGGTTTAGTGACAGAAGCTACAGCAGGTGGCGGGAGCTCGGGGGACTGCGAACCCCGAACTCCACCTGCAGGAGTCTGACAAGGCAAATCACAACTACGGGGAGAAAAATGAACTTGCACTTGCCTGTTTCCTGGAGGATAGGTGGTGCCTGCTGTAGCGGACGTTGTTTCTCCCTTTCCCCGCTGGATGGTGACAGAGGGCCCCCTGGGAGGACGAGGAGGAGCCGCTCACGATGGTCTACTAACGGGCTTCGCCGGAGCAGGACTCGAAACTCTCTCAGCAGCTGAAGATGACGTCGAGGAGGAGGGGATGACAACCGAGACAATCCGGGCACGATGAGCTGATGGGACAGCGGGAACAGGTGACCCGGGGGGAGAGGCTGTGGGAATTCCCTGCTGTCGTGACGCAGAAGGAGCGGCTGGCTGGGAGGCAGAGTTCCTCCGACGACCCGGAAACGGATCCAGACAGAGTTCTCTCTGAGGTTTGCTTGGAGCGTGGCGTCGATGTTCACTGGCTGATGTCGAGGCGAAGGTGAGGTCCGGAAAATGCAGCTCTTGTGCAGAAACGGAGGCGAGCAAGTCAGCGTATTCCAGATAGTCACTCAGCTTGGGATTCCTCTCAACCAGCCTGACAGCCATCGTCACGTGCTTAATGATTTGTGTGGGGTGGCCAGCGGAGCGAGCTGCAGCCACTCGGTCCCAGATGAAGATTGCTGTCAGCTGCAACCTCTCTGGGGGATTCCCGACTGACGTCATGCTCATTCGGGGATGACCCCTGGATGGTGCAAACTCCAGGACCGGATCGGGGACAGGAACGGGATCCCGAAATGAGGAGCGAGGATGCCTCCTCTTCGGCTTCCTGCCGGAGTTTCCCTCCTGCCCACGAAGTATCTCGCATTGTGAAGTGATGTCAGCCCTTCTCGCCGTGACTTCTGGGTGATTGGAGTAGCGAGGAAGGCGATTAAGGATATCCTCAGCGAGGTCCATGTGTCGGCGTACATCGCTGGGAGCGTCGTAGAGGGTAGCTGTGAAGAGCGTTCCATCTACGTCGTCCAGGACCTCCACCAGCTCGTAGCCCAGGCTCCGAACGCGGGCCCTGAATGACGACATGACCTCCCAGCGTGCAGGTACCCAGACCGGGGAAACAAACGTCCAATTTAGGCGAAACTCACCGGAACTGGTGTCTCAGTCTGACGCCAGTCTACTGTCATGGATGGCCCTCGCGAGCCATCATAAGACGCCACAAATCGCCGGTGAGTTTGCACAGTTTATTAATGGAACAGAAAAGAACACAAAATAGCAAGCCACGGGGGGGGGGGGGGGGGGGGCAAAACACACGACAAGGAAAACAGGTTCACAATAGAGTAAACTTACGAATGTGGAAGATGAGTAGACAACGTCTGAGCCGAGGGATGCTCGACGCGTCAGACAATGGGGAGTTTCTGACGAGACTGCCGCGTCTTTTCGCTCCCAGCTGCCCTCTTAAGTGGAGGTCCGCTGATGAGGCGAAATGCGGCTCAGCTGTCAAGTTTGACAGCTGGAAGCCCCTCCGAGCGCTGTCACAACAAAGGCTCAGGGAGCCAAAAGGGACACACAGCCGTCAAATAGCCAAAGATAGTGCATGGCTCGAGCGCGGACGAAATCGGTGCTCGAACCATGACATTAAGTTTCTTAATAATATGTGCAACTGTAGTCACAGGAACTGGGGTTCTAAGGTTGTCATAGCCAGGAGCGGCACTGGGGATAAGCTCCCAGTGCTCATAAAATGCTCCTTATGGCGTGCGTCTCGAAAAGCCTCTGAAATCTAAGTCCAACTCCTAGCCTACCCGTGTGGTTTAGTCTCTAAGCCCGGCGGAACTGCTTTTACTAATAGGAGAAGGGGCGAGGGCGGATCTCTGGCGCCTTAAAACCAGATGCTTCGGGTAGATGGTGGCTCGTCTACCTGGGAAGGTAGCCCATCTAGGGGAAGGCAAACCCTGATTTCAAACCTCCGCTGCCTTGCGGCACACCCGGTCACAGGAAAGGCTTCGGGAGTCAACCCTGAGGAAAAATCCGGAGTCGGAGCCCCTAAGGCAGTTCTCTGTTGTGCTCAACATCGTTCTGGCAGCTCCTGCAACGGCGCTGGTGCCAAACTATAGCAGCCCTGCTGTTCCTTTGGATTCATCAGTGACGTGGAGAGGGGGGACATGCTGTATGGGTAACATCTTGTCCTCCATATCTTCCTGCCCAGGCTTGAATCCTACCAACCCCCAACGCTGGAAGGTAGAACACCGGTGCGCATCGGCCTGTTCAGCCACAGGCGGTGCTGTTCCAGCAGAGTAGACGTTTAGAATTCTCTTCCATGGTCATCATAGACCGACGGAGGCCGACGAAAACTAGTCATTACCCATGTCAATTGGTACAAAATTTACTGATTCACAGAATATTTAGCGAATACTTGCTGTGAATAGCAAAAACACATTCAAATTGTGGAAGCTTTAGGTGTAATTTAAAGGTTTTTCTGCTATTCTTCATTCTTCGTTTTTCAACAGGAAAGGGGAAGCATTCGCAATTTTTTTTAGCTTTCACCAGAAATTAGATTTGCAAAATTACAAGGAATCTGTCATGGCGGCCTCTGGGCCGTCATTGGCATCATTAACTCCAGCTGCGCACAGATCCACAGGTGTTAATCAGCAGCTGTTAAAAGCCAGCGTTGCTGACAGCCCGGCACGGAGTCGTCTGTCCTCCTCGTCTGAGAAAGAACTAGAACTCCGTTCTCTGGCCTCGTCAAGGTATTCTCTTGTCTCGTCAGAATCTGTCTCGTCAAGAATTGTCTTGTCAAAAACTGCCTCGTCAGAAGCTGTCTCGTCTCAAGCTGTCTCGTCAGAAGCTGTCTCGTCAGGAACTGTCTCGCCAGGAACTGCCTCATCAGAATCTTCTCTGGCCTCGTCTAGAACGTCTCTCGCCTCGTCAAGGACTTCAGTTCAAAGTCAAGCACGTAAGAGAGCTGTTTGCTACTCTACTCCTAACCTCTACCCCTGTGCACAGGTGGACTCCCTTGGCGGCGGACCTGCGTCCCCAGCTGACGGGGTTACGCCAACTCACACACGTAGCGGTTCGCTACCACCATGACTACCGGTACGTCTGGCTCCACAAATTCCTGAATTGTTACTGTATCAGTTACAGGAGTACTGGCCACCGTTACCAGTGGAGTTTGTGTCATCGTCATCTGTTGTGTCATCGTCACCACGCTCTGTGGAATCACTCACCTCGTCATCGTCTGGATTGTCATGGTCACCACGCTCTGTGGAATCACTCGCCTTGTCATCGTCTGGATTATCATCGTCACCACGTTCTGTGGAATCACTCGTCTTGTCATCAGCTGGTTTGTCATCGCCCCGGTCTGTGGTGTCACAGCCGGAGTCCCTGGAAGACCTGTCCTCGTCTCAGTCACAGGTGGAAGCCCCAGCTCGTTCCCGGACGCCTTCACCTCCACGTTGCACAGCCGCTGGTTCTCAGCAGGACGTAACCTGTGCCTCTCCCAAGTAAGCCTCACTACTGATAGCTTGTCATTAGCGTGGGACAAAAGTAATTGTCTGTGCTTATATGTTCCAGGGTTGCCGGGTCTCCGTCCAGAGTGCTCAGTTCCAGTGACCAGGATACTATCCACGCACTCACACTTGCACTACACACCCTTTCACTCTAATAAAGATTATTGTTCACTAATTTGCCCATGTCAGTGTCTGTCTCCTGGGTCCCGAAACATGTCAGAATCATAACATCATTACCTTTCAATTTAATAAATCCTTGGTGACATATGCAATATGTAATAAAATAATAAAAAACAATAATTCACTTGTGTTTCTTAACATTACACATTCTAATAAACAGTGGGATAAACAACTGGGATAAATATTTAAGGAACACAAAAATAATTATGATAACTGGAACATTAGTAAAATGAATTTATGAGGTGATAAAATTTGCACTCATGTTGATGTAAATACTGACGTAAGGATGGGGAAGTCGTGAGGTTTCCACAAATTATTCTTTGCAGGATGGCACCGACATTCGATCTTTGTGGGAGATGGGAGGAGGCCAGACAGTGTGTGTGTGACGGGCTCATTGGCGACAGTGGCCACAGGGGAAAGGACCTCTCAGTTGACAAGCATCTTTTCAAGCTAAGTAGAACAAATGACATTTCAAATGACATAAAGCATAACAATTTAAATGACTCTGACTTTAAAAATGTAGTTTTCATATGACTTCACACTGCAAGATACATCTGATGCCACTCACCACATAATGGTGTGACAATATCACATTTCAGAAATGTGACAGTAATAAGGATTGTGTTTTCTGTGCTCCCGGTGCTTAGCCGTGGCCGAGCTGGGCCTCAGCACTACAGTCCACCCCGTAATTTACCACGGAACATATAAAATGAGGCATTCCTTCTACAAAATCAAGCCAAATTCTAATCAGGCAATATGTCCACCTTTCCATTCACTGAAAGAGTGTGACACAACCTTTCACAAGGATTCACTTACACAAATTCAACCTGTCTGTGTTCAATTGGACAGACAGATTTGATCTAAGTGACTAACTCAGAATGGTCGCTCTAAATGCTAAATCACATCAAATCTGCACAGACAGCTACATTACTTTTTTTAGAAAAAGTCAAGAGACAACACGCACAGAAGAAGATGACTATTGAAACCTCATTTTGAAGGAGCTATACTACTCACAAATTTTCATCTAAATTAACTGTGTGTAACACATAAAAAGTAGTAACACTCTTCCTTCTTGTTAAAGACACTACCCCTCAAACAAATACCCTGTAACTTTGATGCATGTGTGTCTCCATGCATCAAAAGGGGGGTACCAAAGAAATTAATTAGCAAAAAATAATTAGCAGTCCTCAGAAAAAATAGATAATACATCATCAATAAATGATCAATAATGAAGAGAAAAGTATACAGTATATGAAACCGCTTGGTAATGAAATCACAACATTCAATAGGAGTTAGAAGTTACATCAATAAATTTCCAAATACTTAAGAAAATATCTGCAGATTATTGTAAAAGAAATATCACGTTTATAAGAAACAAGGTATACTGCTAAGGAAGAAAACAATGCAAATTTATGAGAAAAGTTCCAAATGTCTAAGAAAAGTCCAACTTGTGCTGAATTTATGTTTACTGTGAGACTTAATTTAGAATCTTCTACAAAGACAATACAGATTCTTACTCAATTAAGAAAGCAATTAAGAAAGCAATGCTTTAGTGAGCCCAAAGAAAAATAATTTGATCTATCCACTATTAAAGTGGATCAACAGATCAAGATGGCGACCGGGATGGTCATACTTTTTCAGCGCTGAGACAAAGTCGCTGATATCTTCCCATTAAAAATACCAAACCAACAGCGATCGGCGCTCGTGACGGACACCCATGGGCTGAATTTCCACCCCCGTCAGAATCCCGTCGGAATGCCCCTTTAATCGGGTAGAACTGCTGCGCTCTATCTGAAGCTTTTGCCAAGCTAACGCTGGCTAGCTTAACACTAGCCCCTGTGCGTCACCTAACTCCGACATGAACCGGCTCAGTCCCCGGTGAGGGCTTACCGGAGGAACCAACCGAGGCGGCTCAGTCCCCGGTGAGGGCTTACCGGACGAAACAACCGAGGCGGCGATTGGGAGCTCGGGCGCGGCGTTGGTGAGAGACGGGGGCCACCTGAATCCAGCAGGACAGTGGCCTGAGTCGGAGCCCAATTGTAAGGCCCAGCCGAGGAACTACCAGACTGATGGCGGTTGGTGACGGGGCCTAGCGGAGGAGCCACCCAGCCAGACGGCAGCGAGCGACGGTAATCGGCCACCGATCGGCGGCGGTGATTGGTGGATTTCAGCTGCGCCGGCGGTGTGCGGCATAACTGGCGGTGACGGGGCCCAGCGGAGGAGCCACCCAGCCAGACGGCGACGAGTGGCGGTGATCGGTGGATTTCGGCTGCGCCGGCGGTGTGCCATTCGGTGTGCCCGGCGGATTCTCTGTTTATTTCTATCCACAGGTCAGTAAAATGCCACCCAAAAAAGAGGAAATGGAAGAAATTAAAAAATCTCTGAACTTTGTGTTAGAAGAATTGGCCAAAATGACTAGCCAGCAGGACAAAATAATAGGCCTGATAGAAGAGGTACAAGCCCTACATTCAATAATAAAAGAAAAAGACAAAAAAATTATGGACCTGGAGCAACACGGGCGTCTTTTGGAGCAACGCGTCGAGGATCTTGAACAAGGTTCTCGCATTGATGACCTAGTTATAAGTGGACTAGACATCAGATATCAGTCATACGCCCAGGCCACAACAGGACTGAGTGGTGAACATGCTTCCATAAGTGAATCAATGTCCTTAGAAAACCAAGTGCTCCAGTTTCTTAATGATAGAGACATTAAGGTAAAAGCCAATGCAATCTCAGCCTGTTATGCTTTACCGAAGAAAGATAACAAAACAAAGAAATCAATTGTGATGCGCTTTGTGAACAGGAGGGTGAAAAATGACATACTGAGGCAGGCCAAAAAACTACAGGGAACTCAAGTTTACCTAAATGAACACCTGACAAAAAAAAAAACGCTGAATTAGCACGGCAGGCACGGATGCTAAAAAAACAAAATAAGATACAGACAACCTGGACAAGAAATTGTAGAATTTGGATTAAACTAAATGGAACACCTGAGCAAGCAAGGAGTATAATGATCAGAGATGCTACTGACTTAGATAAATACAGATGAACACTGACTATGAAACACAGAGTAAGGAAACTCAAACTCTAAAAATATGCCACTATGCTGAACATAAACCACAAGAGATGGAGAATGATATTGATCCTGATAACCACTTTTTCAATAATATTCATAACCACTGTGAATATTACACTGAAAAGCAATTCAAAAGTCAAGTGCAATTAGATGGTAAACTGTCAATAATACACTTCAATAGCAGAAGTCTTAACAAAAACTTCTCACAGATTCAGGACTATTTAAAACAGCTAGACAGAAAATTCACAGCTATTGCAGTCTCCGAAACCTGGCTTAATGAAGATCAGGCTCCCCTGATGGCAATAGAGGGATATCAGATGTTTAACATTAACAGATCTCAAAAAAAGGGTGGTGGTGTTGCACTGTATATTGATGACCTATATAGATGTAAGCTTGTAAATGAAATGTCCTCAGCACTACCAGGGATTTTGGAATGTGTTACTGTTGAGATTGACCTAGACAAAACAAAAAATCTCATCATAAGCTGCAGATATAGAACGCCGGGAACTTGCATTGAGACATTCAGAGATAAATTAGTCGAGCTGTACAATAATATTACTAGTAAGAAAATGGTAGCAATTTGTGGAGATTTCAATATTGATCTACTTAATCCACATCAACAAAATGTAGTTACAGAGTTCATGAACTCTATGTACAGCATGAGTCTATATCCCACAATAAAACATCCCAGTAGAATCACAGTTCACTCTGCTACACTTATTGACAACCTGTTTGTCAATGTTCTCGATAAGAAAATAGAAAGTGGATTATTGATAAATGATATAAGCGACCACTTGCCAACCTTTGCACTTATCCATGGCCACACGGGGCCCAACCCAGAAAAAATCTCAAAATCGTTCAGACACAAATCACCAAATGCAATCAGTTCTTTTAAAGAGGACTTGCTGAAGCAAGACTGGACAGAAGTCTATGTATCAGATGTAAATGAAGCCTATGACACATTTATAAACATTGTAACCACTCTTTATGAAAAAAACTGCCCATTAGTTAAAAAAAAGCTTAAACACAAATTTGCTGACAAACCATGGTTAACCAAAGGACTACAAAAGGCGTGTAAAAAGAAAAAATTATTATATAAAGCTTTCATAAAGAAAAGGACAAAAGAAACAGAGCAACGGTATAAAACATACAAAAATAAGTTAACATATATAATAAGATGTAGTAAAAGAGACTATTACAGTAAAGAACTGGAAAAAAACAAAGACAATATTAAAAATACATGGACAATAATCAACAGTATCCTTGGAAATAAAAGCAGAAATACTAGCTACCCAACTAATATTCCAAAAAATAATAAAACGACTCCGAGTGTGAATATAGCTTCACCTGCAGATGAATTTAATAATTTTTTTGTTAACATTGGACCTAAACTGGCCCGAGAAATACCCACTACGGTGCCTACAGGTGATTCAATATGCAATAACACTGCTGTAAAAGACACCATCTTCATAAAGAACACAGACGAAAGAGAGGTCATTGAAATTGTTAAATCGTTCAAAAGTAAAACATCTACTGACTGCGATGGTATTGACATGCTACTAGTCAAAACTGTTATTGAATGCAGAATCAGGTTTATCAGAATCAGGTTTATTGCCATTGTTCATGTAGTACACAAACTAGGAATTTGTCTCGGTACAATGCTGCAACATTAAACATGATAAGATAAGAGAAATAAACTATACATGTAATAAAGTGTAGGATAAGATTAAGTGATACTGGTCAACAGTTAAAATATATATTAGCCAGCAGCAGATACTGTGGAGAACTATATAGTGCAGTCGGTAATGCAGGAAGAAAACAGTGATGATTGACATGAGTCTGGTTGAGCTGCTGTACATGGTGCACGAGAGTCACTTAGTGTTCAGCAGTCTAATGGCAGAGGGGAAGAAGCTGTTCATGTGACGGGAGGTTTTAGTCTGGATGGACCGAAGTCTTCTACCAGAGGGGAGGGGGGCAAACAGTACGTGACCAGGGTGTGAGGGATCGGCTATGATCCGGCCAGCACGCCTCCGGGTCCTGGAGATGTACAGATCCTGGAGAGATGGGAGCTTGCAGCCGATCACCTTCTCAGCAGTGCGCACGACGCGCTGCAGCCTTAGTCTGTCCCTGGCAGTGGCTCCTGCGTACCACACGGTTATGGAGGTGGTGAGGATGGACTCGATGATGGCTGTGTAGAACTGCACTAACATCTTGGTGGGTAGCTTGAGCTTCCTCAGCTGCCGCAGGAAGAACATCCTCTGCTGGGCTTTTTTGATGAGTGAGCTGATGGTCAGCTCCCATTTGAGGTCCCTGGTGATGGTAGTGCCTAGGAAGCGGAAGGAATCAGCAGTGGTGATGGGAGAGCCTGAGAGGGTGAGGGGGGGCAGAGGAGTAGTGACTTTCCTGAAGTCTACAATCATCTCCACTGTCTTCAGAGCGTTCAGCTGCAGGTTGTTATTGCTGCACCAGGTCGCCAGCTGGGCCACCTCTCTCCTGTAGGCCTAGTGCATAGTGAAACCACTGACATATATCTGTAACCTGTCTCTCCAATCAGGTATATTTCCCAATGCAATGAAAATAGCTAAAGTAATTCCGATTCACAAGACAGGTGACAGAGGGGAACTCTCAAACTATAGACCAATTTCACTATTACCGCAATTTTCCAAGATACTTGAAAAAATATTCTATGAGAGAATTGACAACTTCATACTGAAGAATGATTTATTGTGTGAGCAGCAATATGGGTTCAGACACAAAAGGACAACAGCATATGCCTTAATGGAATTTACAGAAAAAATATCAACAGCCATTGAAAATAAAGAGTATTCAGTTGGAGTATTCCTGGATCTTAAAAAAGCATTTGATACAGTAGATCACAATCTATTATTAAAGAAACTACAAAATTGTGGTATTAGAGGGGTAGCACTGTCCCGGTTAAGCAGTTACTTAAAGAATAGATATCAGTATGCATGTGTTAGCAACAAAAACTCAGAGTTACTGAAGGTCACCTGTGGAGTCCCACGGGGTTCAGTTTTGGGACCATTGTTATTCAATATGTATATAAACGATATATGTAAAGTTTCAGAAAAAATGGACTTAATATTGTTTGCTGATGACTCTAATCTGCTATGCAGTGGAAACAATTTGGAACAACTTCTGGATACACTCGGAAAGGAATTAGGAAAGCTTAAACTGTGGTTTGATTCAAACAAATTAACGCTCAATTTAAGCAAGACAAAATTTATAGTCTTTAACAACCATCACAACTACCCAGTACCCAAACTCAGTGTAAATGGTGTAGAGATTGAAAGGGTATCCGAAACTAAATTCCTTGGAGTAATAATTGATAACAAACTGTGTTGGAAGCCACATATTAATTATATTAAAGGTAAAGTATCCAAATCAATTGCAATATTACACAGAGTGAAAAATTTGCTGAATCAACCCACACTATACACCTTGTATCATTCATTAATACTCCCATACATGACATATTGTAATGAAGTATGGGGAAATACATATAAAACAAACATATATCCACTCTTTATGCTTCAAAAGAGAGCTATTAGAATAATCAACAAAGCAGCTTACAGGGAACCAACAAACCCACTTTTTCTTAAACAAAAAACTCTCAAGTTGAAAGATCTGATTGACTTTAAAACCGCAATAATAATGTTCAAAGCGAAGAATCTATCACTGCCCGCAAATATCCAAAAGTTGTTCCAAACAAGGGAGAAACGATATCACTTCAGAGGAACATGTATATTTCAAAAGCCTACAGTGAGAACAACCACCAAGCAACACTGTATTTCAGTGCAAGGAGTCAGATTATGGAACGATTTTGGACCTGAATTAAAATCATGTACAACGCTTGGACAATTTAAACAAAAACTAAAGGAAGAAATACTCCAAACATACGTACAAGACGACATGTAAACTCACATAAGGATTGACATTTCCAGCCTGTGTTGTGTTGTAGCTTAGTTTTTCTTTTTTTCTCTGTGACACTATGTCTTAGATTTGTTTTTGAATAGTAACCGCTTAACTTAGACTAGCTCAGTTTTCTTTTTTCTCTCAGTCACATTTTGTCTTAGCCTTGTTTTAAATTCTAATCGCTCTTGTCTTGTTTTCTCTTTTTTCTCCTTTGAATTCTTGGATGGAATATGGGTGGGCAATATAAGCTGCGGCTTCAGCCATCACCCATTACGGATAACTCACGTGGAATTGTATAGTAGAAGGAGTCTTTGTCTAATTTGACCTTGTTTTATATTATACAGTTTCTTTTAACCTGTAATGTACTATCCTATCCAAAATAAATAAATAAAATAAATAAATAAAAATAAATAAAAAAAAAAAATTAAATAAAATAAATAATTCCTGTACCTTATGACAAATATTTTTATAGGCAATTCACGTGACAGTTTATTGGTGGCCCATGCGCGGCCTCTGTAATTGGGAAACGTATATGCAGAAAGAAAAATCATTGAAATCAGAAGCTGTTTTTTTTTTTCCTGCAAATATTGATCCACTATTCGGCGAGTCTGCGTGTTTGTTTGGGAGACAGAGGCCTGCTTCTGCTCCTGCCTGTGTGTCTGCTGTGTTTGTTTACCTAACCTCCCGCTGAGGAGTCTGGTGGCTGATAGCTGCAAAGGGGGGGTGAGTGATTCACCCACTAAGGTCAACAGTTTTTGATGCATGCAAAGAAGTTTAAGCAATATTATTATATGCTGGATTAAGAAAAATAAAGGCCTAGAGTGACAGAAACGCGAAGAAAACCGTCCTGTCTCTCGCCAGTTTAACCTTTCGGCGATTATCCCGAAAGGATTAATTAAATTGGCCAGTTCGGTAATTTAATTACCCAAGCGTGGTGACGTCAGATTAAGCTGGACGCAGTTTGATCTGGTCACTGGATAAACCGCTGGGGAAGTAGCGATAAACTATACCTGGAATTAAAGGGGTAACATTATTTGTGAAAGTTCGAGATTAAACTCTCATTTTGAAAAGCAAGGCGTGGCGTGTCGATAAGACTCGCGCCCGCATCACGTGTCACGTGAACACGCACAGTCGCGCGTGACCGAAAGGCGTGCACGAAAAACTGCGCATGAGCAGAGTAAGCGTGCAGACGCCATTTTGAAGGCGCTAAGAGGGAGTCACCCTAGCCGCCATTTTGAGTGAGACCGGTAGACCCGCCCAGAGCGACGTCACCAGTGTCTCCTCCCCCTGGGAGGGCAGAGATAACTGCCTCCATCTTGTGGTCAACTATAGGAGTTGCATTTCTTGCATGAATGCACACTCGGATTAAAGCAGAGCAAATTTATTAAGCTGATTTATAATCAAACAGAGCTTCCAAATTAACTTTAAATCAATCTGAATTATCTGGAACAATCTAAATTTAAACCCAATTCAAAGTTTTATCCCAAGAACCAAAAGGAAAAGGAAACTTGTGGGTTTGAAGTTTGTTCTCATTGGTGGAAGAGCTTTTGACTGCATATATACACAGTGAAAGAACATAGAAGCATAGACTTTGTATTTACTCACGTATGTTAACCACATATTTTAATCTTTTTAGTTAAAAGCATATATTGACACATCTTACGCTAAAAGTCTGCAAACTTTTGAAGCTATATATATGTGTTTTGTTTGTAAAGATCACTTTGTGAGATTTCTTTCACAGGAAGCCATTCAACTTAGGGATTCAAATAAATGACAATGTTCATTTAAACTCAAGTTAATGTTAATCCTGTGCATGTTGGTAAAGGATTTAGTGATTTACTAAATATTTAACCAAAATTTTTTTCTCCAAAATTAGGAAACCACATTCAGCAATTAACACTTGAAAGCTTTAGCTTATTTACAGTCAGTGTGTTGCTTTTGATTCATGTTTCCTCCCCAGGAGAAGGAAAACATTTAACCAACTCACTATTTCTCACCAGGATTTGAAATAAGTCAAAAGGTGGAAACTTCGACTAGTCTGTAATATTTTTTTTTTCCTCTTTTTAAATAATCATTAACTTTAATCCTAAGGAAGCCTTAGTGACAATACGCAAAGACAATTCCTTTGTTTCCTAACTTGTAAATATTAAAACATTGAAAGACTTGAAATGAAGATAAGCTTTAACAAATAGAACAAAGCCAATTCTAACTTTAAAACAAAGTGAAGACTTATACTGTAACTCTAAAGCCTTAAAGCATTTAAGCTTTTCTATTTTGTTGCTTTCTTTTGTAAATAAAATCATTACTTTCAAGTGAGATTCAACAAAAATTCACAACCTAGTTGAAGATTATTCAAAAACTACACTTTGATAACTGAACTGAAAGAAGTCAATCGACACAATTTTTTTTTTTTTGCTTTTGTCTTGTGAAATACAAATCAAAATACAGTGTCAACAAATAAACTAACATGTATTCCACATTTCTAAAGAATTCCAAAATATTTGCTTTCCTTCTTACAAGCCTGGAAGTTGAAACAAACTCCAAAAAGAAGCTTGTAATTACCCTCACTGTAAAACGACACTCAAGGTTAACTCTTGACTCACAACTTTAGCTATAATCAACAAATTGATTTCAAGCTAAGCGTTACACAAACGGTCAAACATGTCGAGTCCACTGGACGAATTAAATGACCTTCAACTAACATTGGAAGAGTTGGCTTCCGGCCTTATACCCGGTTTCTCCAAACATGTTCGGGATACTCCACCCAAAGATTTGAAGCAAACAACGAAAAAACTTTTGGATGAATGCGAAACTAACCCACTGAAAGCAAAAGAAATCCCCGGTGTGTTAGGGAAGTTTGCACTAGCATTAGTTGCAAGGCTAAAACGAGCTGAAACCCAAGTACTCTATGCTGAAAAGGAACTGGTGAAACAACAAACAACCATCCTTTCTCTTCAGGAAGAGAACAAATCCCTTGTGAAAAAGCAGGAACAAGCTCGCATAGAGAAAGAAGACACCCAAGCTATGCTTGATCAGACGTTGCTAAATCTGGAACAAGCAGAGGAAGAAAAGCAACGACTAGAAGACTACAATACCTCACTTCAGCAAGAAAATGAGGAATTAAAAACCGCCCTGCTTCACAAAGAGAATCAACTCAAGGAAGTTGAAGGTCAATTGGACGAAACAAGCTCCGATTATGGGAAATGCAAACTGCTCCTACAAGAGGCACAACAAGGTCTTCAGGACTTCCAAGAAGAGCTGGAAGACCACCGCAAACGAAGGGATCTAAGACCAGAAGCCATGAACAGGCCGGTTCCCTCGACAAAGGGGGGCATCCCCTCATGGGATGGGGACTCCCCCGGCTCACACTCACCTGACCCGTTCAGACCCGAACGGCAACGTGAAAGACGTTTGCAAATTCCATCCGATGGAGATCTCAATAAGATCGCTCGTCACATCACGAAATTTGACCCCTCAACCAGTGGGTCACCTGATACCAGGGCTTATTTGCAAGACATTGACTACTACTTGCGTAAATACCCTGATGCTACTGTTGATGACCGCATTTATTTGATCAAGTTGACATCCAACAGGTCGGTATCAAAATTTATAGATCGGCAACCATTTGACATTAAGACGAACCACCGGAAACTCTATGAAGCCATCGAAAAGGAGTTCTCCGACGACTGCTTACAGTCAGGGCTAGCGACAGCCCTAGCTGTGAAACCGGGTCGCTTCGAGCCCCCACAGGCATACTACCAGCGACTCCTGTGTGCATATTTTGGATCTCAAAACACGCCTGAGATGGAAGAAGACCACAATTTCAAGGCTCTGTTCATTCAGAATCTCCATCCCACGATTGGACACCACCTTGGAGTCATGGCTAACCCAAAGACAAACTCGATAAACCAACTAAGAGAGTTTGCACATTATGCATTCCAGAAACAGCGACAAAGCAATCAGAAGCATACCGAATCTACCGTGGTATTAGCTGTCAACACCGCATCAGACACACTGGACCTAGAGGGCGCCCCAAGGCCAGCCCCTGTTCCAGCATCTCGGTCACAAATAAAACGACGACAGTTCTCTAGTCAAGATAAGTCCAGTCATGACCCAGAAAAATTTTTGACACCAAGTTCCAAGCCAACATCACCAAAACCTGACTACCATCGGAGACTAAGCCCACCAGGTAAGTCAAGAGAATACAGTACGGATGCCCGGGATGACAGATATCGATTTCGACACTCGCATAACCGCGGGAGGTGGTCACCTCCTTCGTACCGCCGGAAAAACTTCGACAGGGAAGCAAGACCTCCCCCTAGAAAGTTTAACTCCAAACCCTGGGAGAAGAAAGGAAAGCCCATTTTCAGCCGAGAAGACCTGGAAACTCTCCAACGCATACTTGACGAACTGAAGAGGAAAAAGGAGGCGAAAGAGGACAAGAAACCAGATGTCCTAGCCATAAATATTGTAACCACCCCAAATGATCCTTTAGGTTTGCCACAAGTCAACCCTGAGGAATCTCCTACTACAAAAGGGGAGGATACCGAAGACGCAACCGAGCATCCTCCACCCAAAACTCAGGAGGAGCTCCAAAATGCAACGCCACCCAGTGCCATTTTGGTAGCCCAGCTACCTGGGAAACCTCACTCGCCCGAAACCGGCGACTCTTTAATCTGCTTTGAACCACAGGTCCAAGAATTTCTGTGTGATTTGACCGAGAGGGGGGTTGCACGGAAATTTTTCCTGTCATTGACCCTGGAAGATGTGATGACGCACGAAGCCCTACTGGATACCGCAGCGGACATCACACTCATGTCGCGTGACCTTTTTGAACACCTACGTGTCACTGCTAACCTTGCGCACAAAGACTTGAAACTAAGACCTTGCTCCTTAGCTATTCAACCTTATGCACCCTCGAACACGACTGTGTCACACATGTCATTGATAAAAATCTCCATTGGGTGTCCAATCTCAACTCAATTCCATTGCTGATAGGCAAGGATCTACTTAATCGCTTTGAGCCTCTGATAGACTTCAAGAATCTCAAGCTATGGGCTCAAGTTCGACAACCTTTTTCAACCACTCTGCCTGAAGCAACCGGATCACAGTGCTACACTCTTGACACCTTGGATGTTCCAGGAGTCAACCCACTTGCACTGCTGACCCAACAAAGTTTGACGGAAGGTGACCTTGGGGTCCAGGCTGAAACAGGCACCCCTTCCCACGTCACCACATCTGACAACCCAACCTTAAATGAACACAGTTCATTTCTTTGCACCCTAAAACCAGGGGCAGCCAACAAAGAGTACTGCCCCCAAGTAGTCAAAGGACTAGTTATCCAAAGCTCCCACATAGAAGATGTGGTACTGGCTCTCTGGGCTGATAAATCCGCAATCAGCCAGACACTTTTCGACTCTCTACATGAGAAACACCCTGACCTTATGGTCACTAACAAGTCTTTTAATTTCCCTGCTGGGACCAAATCAAACAAAGCATTGGTCGCCACAAGTATCTGCGCCCTCCACCTTCAGTGGAACCACAGACTGCTAACACATCCCTTCTTGGTCGTTCCCGACCTGCCACATGCAGTCTACATCGGCAGTGATCTTCTTGTGAGACTTGGAACCCAGGTTGATACCATAAACAATGTCTTATGGTCTCTCACCCCAGTTCGAGACACTCACTCTAAACCAGATCTTGACACTCTAAAGTGAGGCCAAACCATCCCTGAGGCCTGCCAGGTACTGAACACTCAACATTGTCTCATACCTGCTAATGTCACGTGCTACCCGGTCCAACTATACCGGACAGAAACTTATGCATCCACAAGCATTTTTCCAACCAGCTCCTTTGCTTGACGATCTAGGCTTAACTCTGGAGGCCATGCCCCTTCTAAGCCTAGACTACAGAACCACCACATTACCGGTAAACAATCCCATGGCAGAGACCATCATCCTGCCCAAGGCCACGCCTCTTGGCTGGCTCATCACCACAGATTTCCACGATTTTGAACTGACTGTTCCTGTGCTAGGCGGCCTCCCTGATTCTCTTTGTGCCGACTCTCTTGAACCTACAGTCATTTACACTAAGCCTTCTAAGGCCATCGCTGTTGTGTCAATGCCAACCCCTGACAAAGAGTCAGTGGGATGAATCGACTTGACCAACAATGACCAAATGCTTGTCCAAGCCACTGAACTCCTCCCATTGGAGTCCGATCAGCAAACCAATGACAATCCCAGCAATGCTCCACCGAAACCAGTCCTCACTATCGCTGAAGAGATTGCACAGGTGGTAGCTGATGCTGATGCCCTAACCTCTGACGAAGAACGTGAAAAACCTCACCAAGTTCTTCTTAAGTATGAACAATCCTTCTCCAAAGACTCCTTGGACTGTGGACTGACCACAATCCACTCAGTACGCATTCCTACACCACCTGACGCTCCTCCCACCTACGTCAGGCAGTACAAGATTCCCTTGGCCTCGTACGGCCCAGTACAAGAAATAATCGATGATTTACTGGACCGTGACATAATCAGGCCATGCAACACTACCTACTCGGCTCCCTTATGGCCTGTCCTAAAGCCCAATGGTAAGTGGAGGCTCACCATTGATTACAGGAAATTGAACACTCAAGTTTCTCTCTCTAGGTGGCCTATGACTCAATTGGAGCAAGAACTCCCTAGAGTCAAAGACGCCAAATACTTTTCAACACTGGACATTGCTTCTGGTTTTTGGACTATTCCTGTCCAAGCTGAAGACCAACACAAACTGGCCTTCATGTTTGCGAATCGCCAATACACATTCACCCGATGCCCTTTTGGTTATGCTAACTCTCCTGCAGAGTTCAACATTTTCTTGAACAAAGCATGTCCAGACGCCCGAGACAGAGGTAACCTCAAATATGTTGATGACATTCTCATTCGGAGTCCAACTCTGGACACCCACCTCAGTGAAATCGATCATGTCCTTGGCCAGCTCACGCGAGCTGGAGCCAAAATTTCTCTCTCCAAATGCCAATGGTGCAAAACCAAAGTCAACTATGTTGGTCTCTTGGTAGGATCCAAAGGGATCCTACCACAAACGGCACAAATTCAAGGTGTGCTAAACATCAAAGCCCCTACCAACATCTCCGAACTCCGGAGCTTCCTGGGGGTATGCAACTACTCACGTCAGTTTATTGAGGATCATGCAGACTTGGCAAAACCCCTTACAGACCTCCTATGAAAGGACACCCCTTTCATTTGGTCTGAGGCTCAAGAACAGGCTATGCTAGCGTTGAAGCAAAAGCTATGCACAGCACCATGTTTGGCCTATCCCAACTGCCAAACAGTTGGGATAGGCCAACTGCTTAAGTGCTGGATTACACCAAATCTACGACCACGACAAATGAGTCGTGGCCTATGCCAGCAAAACCCTCTCTGGTCCGGAACTGAAATACTCGGACTGTGAAAAAGCCCTTCTGGCCACTGTATGGGCAATCAAACATTTCTCCAACTATGTAGGAGGCCAGAGAATCACAGTTGAGACTCACCACCAACCAGTGGTCTTCCTTAACAGTCAACGCATCAGAGAAGGCGTTGTAACAAATGCCAGAATAGCCTCCTGGTTGATGGCTCTACAAAGCTTTGATGTGGAGGTCCGCTACGCACAAAAGTTGAGAAGCCCTCTCGGCACAGACTTGGCTGCCTGCCAACGGTGCTCTGAGGACACTCCAGGACCATCCATTCATGCAGAGCCACCTACAGTCACTGAAGACCCAAACCATCACTACTTTGACCAGAACATCTGTCAAGATATGGTCACCGCCTATGTCAGTGGTTGTTCTTTTCATCATGAAACTCACATTCGTGCTGGTGTGGGTGTGGCATGGTTGAACAATCAGCCTTGTGAACCCCACAACTATCAACTGGGTTCCCAATCTTCACAGTATGCGGAAATCGCAGGTGTGCTCATTACACTGCAACTTGCCGTAGACCATGGCATTCGAACATTGGTCATCTGCATTGACTCCAACTACGCACGCCTCAGTTTCACTTGTCATTTAGCACTCTGGAAGGCCAAAGGTTTTGTAACCACCAACCACAAACCGGTTAAACATCAAGATCTTTTCAAGGCATGTGATCACCTGGTCACCTCCAACAACCTCCAAGTGTACTGGAAAAAGGTCAGAGGTCACTCGCGCACACCAGGTCAGGACAAAGAATGGAATGACCTCGTGGACTCACTTGCAAAACAAGGAGCCATACAAGGCACACCCTGGTCCTTTGATTCTGCTCAGGTGCTGACTTCACAGTCCCACCCACCCACCCCTACAGTCTGCGCAATCACTAGGGCCCAGACTAACAGGGCCCAAGACACGACACAAACCACAGGCCCCCTTGCGGTTGACCCTCTTTTCACTGACGCTGACCTTATCTCTCTTCAAAACCTTGACCCTGCAATCCATAAAATGATACAATACCTCTCAGATCCTGCACTTAATGCACCATCCAACTCGGATCTCGCTGACACTCCAGACTTAAAACCACTTTTTGCCGCACGATCGTCCTTGCAGCTGCAAAATGGCATTCTAGTTCATGTTCCCGATGAACTCCCTGCGCCTGCGCTTGTGGTCCCTCGTAACCAGAGGGGGATGATGATTGTTCATGCCCATGATCTCCCAACTGCAGGACACAAAGGCGTCAAAGCGACGTACAACGCGCTCAAACAAGTGGCATATTGGCCATACATGCGAAAGGATGTAGCGGACTACATCAAGGGATGTCTCGTATGTTGCCAGTTTCAACCAACCAACCCGATTCATTGAGCACCCCTACAGAAAAGAGGCATTTCATTCCCATGGTCTGACCTCCAAATTGACTGGGTAGGTCCCCTTCCACGGTCAGCCAGAGGAAACAATTACTTCCTCACAGTCACATGTGCTTTCACCAAATGGGTCGAGTGCCTGCCTGCTCCTAATGACACGGCAGAAACCACGGCCTACTTGCTGATGAACCATGTATTCTCTAGATTTGGTCTGCCAAGCCGAATCAACTCTGACCGCGGCACTCATTTCACCACCAAAGTTATGCGACAAATGTGGGAAACCTTGGGAGTTAAAGCTAACTTCCATATTAGCCACCACCCACAATCTTCTGGACAGGTTGAAAGAACCCACCGAACTGTGATCAACATACTGAAGAAGTATGTTTCACCACACCAAAAAGACTGGGATGTAAAACTCCCGCTGGTCTTAATGGCCATCTGAGCCACACCCCATGAAGCTACGGGGGTGTCACCTTTTGAAATGATGACAGGCCGGCAAATGACTTTGCCCCTGCATTTACTCTACCAACCTGGAGAAGCCAGTGTTGCTACAGCTTACACTACTCACCAGTACATGACTGACCTGACCAAACATCTCCAACAGACTTTTGCCTTTGCTCAAAAACATTTGGACCGATCAGCTGAAGGACGCAAAGCCTGCTACGATCAGAAAGCCTCACATGACGAACTCCAAGTGGGAGACAAGGTTTTCTATTATGCTTTCATTCCTCCGACAGGACAGACCAACGCACGAGCAGAAAAACTTGCTCGGAAGTTCCTCCCCAGGTGGACAGGTCCACACATGATCACAGATAAACTCTCTCCGGTCGTTTACCAAATCAAAATAAGCAAAGGTCGCCAGGACCCCATCTCCAAATGGGTCCATCGTAATCAAATCAAAGCTTACAAAAACCCCATGGGACTTGTCGGGGACAACACTGTTCCATTAAGTCAGTAAACAAACCTAAAATCTTGTTTGCGCCCGATAGATAACTGTTAGCTGACTATCAGCCTCAGGCACGCTTGGTCGCATTTCTCTTCCTCAATCAGGTAACTGCATTAAACATCCAAAAGGAGAAAGTTAACCCAAACTAACTGACTTCCTTAAAATCTAACTTTAAAAGACCCTGCAAAATTTCATTCAGTGTCATCAAGTTACTATTTCAAAATAGTACACACAAAACCTCCAATATCACCAGCTTAAGTCAATAATCACAAAATCCTCTAAAGGTGATAAACACTAATAGCCTAGAGCTCAGCCTCTAACAAAGTTGTTCCACCTCTAAGAATAACTTTCACCTACCACTCAGGTACCTCAAGAAAAGGAAAACCGTCAAGAAGCTCAAGATTAAAATGAATCACTTCTATTCGTTTGCCAGGATGATGGTCCTCCTGTTTTTCAGTTTAGCCCTCTACCTAGCACTCTCACCTACTTTCGCCCAGTTAGAACTGGACAGAGTCCAGACAAGAAGTCAACAATCCTTAGGTAGATTCTCAACCACGGCCTCATCATTAGGGCCCTTTGCTAGCCTTAGCACGTCTACTGTTAAATCAGTCAACACCGCTACACTGAAATGCCAGATAGTTGAACCACCAACTGTTACCAAAACTTTGCAAGATACTGTGTTGGTTTTGAATGTTTGCTCCAAAGCCTCATTCAAACTCAGTAAGGTCTTGGACTTGTCACTCTTCATGTTAGAGGGTGACCATGCTCACCCACATCTAATGCCCGCGTTTCTTCGAAAGGTAGCTAGAAATATTAGATTTTCAGCGAACACTTTGACAATGAGTCTGCCTTCACCGCTTCTTGCCCCTGTTTCAGATGTCACAAAGCTATTCCTCATTGCCACTCAAAGAACAATGATGACTTTCCATGTTCGCTTAGTCTTCCAGAACAAAGGTCTCAAATACCCTCTGAGTAAGACCTCTGTGGAACCATGGTTTAGTCCAGCTAAACCAATTCAATTCGAACCTCCTTGAATTAACTCAATATTGCTTAACCTAAACATCTACCTCAAATAAGCAATAAATTTTTGTTTTGCATTCTTTGTTTTGACTTTTATTTTTCATTATTTTTAGAATTTTTGAAGTTATATGCATGCTTATATACAAACATATATTTTTATATATAGTTCTTGCACTCCATTTTGATTTTTGTGCCCATTCAAACTATTTTTAAACAATTATAATAGCTATTTCATCGTAAACCAAAATTCCTACCTCAGGTATGTAAGACTACGCACTTATTTTTGTAACCAGAATTTTTGAGTCATTTCAAGACATATGCCTTAGCTTACTTCTCCAAGCAAATTCTATAATCTACATTTGTCCATATTCAAATTATTTTTGGAAATTCATGGAAGTCCTTCCAGTAAACCAAAGTCAAAGATCTGTACTTAGTAATAGATACTGTTTGCATGCTAGTGTGTATGGACATCACAAAAACCTTTTAACCCAGTATTTAGGTCAAGTGTTGCCAAGGAGACGAAGCTGCCATGGGTGTGTACCAACGCTGACCGATGCTCACCATTGCTACAAAGGGGGGATCTGTAGCATCATCGTCTCCTCAAACCAAGACAGAAGATCACTTCTCTTCATGTTACAGGAATTTCACTTTATTCATTATACAGGAATACCACTTTTCTGCCTTTTCAGGAATATCACTGGCTTTCATGTTTACCCATCCAGGCCTCTTCCAGGCCTGACCAAAGATGCTTGCTTTCCCAGGACCCCAATGTAAACAGTTGCCTCTTGCAGAGATTGTAAGGATCAGAATTTGCTTTTAAAGGCTCAAAGGAACATAAAACTCAAGAGACCAGACCTCCAACGTGAACACTGCATTTGGATAACATATCTTTTCACAGGAAACCAATGTCTTAAATGAGTCATAAACCGCTTAATCCAACGGGTTTATAGCCCACGATACTATCCAGGTTTTCTGTCAGATACCATGGACCTAAAGGAAATCATCTACAGCTCAACAGTACCTCCTAGTGGATACCTACGAAATGTGTTTTCAGTATGTAAGATGACTTTTAATTTGTTCTAAACATTAAGTTTCTTTCAGCTTATCCTCTGGATCCTAAGGACACTGAAAATCATCCCTCTTTTATCACCAACCATGGTTTGCTGCATGGTTTGCTGCATTTTGATCTATATGTGAATGCATGTATTATAATTATGTATAAGAAATGTTATATTCATGAGTGTTATTCAAACAAATGTAATATTGGAGTAATGGTATAAATGCATGATCACCAAATATTAGCCAAGTCATTTAATTTAGTTAGATTTTATATTAAGCACCTAATTTCATAAGAACTGACTGAGTGTTGATGTTCCCTCTGCAATTTCATGGGATGGTGTCTTCGTTTGATTGGCTGCTCTCAAACAAAGAAATGTTCTCACATTGGATGGCAGCCATTTCAAACTGCTTCTGAAAAAGTCGATTGGTCAGTCTTGCGATCGACATCATCAGTTTTACGACCCGGCGAGGTAACTTTAAAAGAGAAGTTAGATTTGAGCAGAGTAAGATCAGACAAAAGGCAGGAAGATTAGCAAGAAGTAAAGTAACAATGTGACAAGAACAGCAAGATAGAGAACGGTGATAGAATTAAGAATTAGAAACACAGAAAGAAGAAAGAAAGATTTTGAGAAAGATTAGGAACTAAATTAAGATTAGAGAAGCAGAATAGTAATCTAGATCTCAGAAGAAGATTTCATTCCACCGTTTCAAGGCCCTGTGAAGTTTTATTCTGTTCTTTGTGAAGTTTGTCAAGTCTTTCTGGTTACTGAGGAGAAACCATTTTTCTTTAGAGCTCGATCCTTTTAGAGAATCAAATTCTCAAACTTTTTCCTTCACCTCAGAAGCCATTCTTATCCTAGTAAATGTTTTTCTCATTTTTTTTAATGACTTTTCACGCCGTTAAAGTGGACCTTTAATTTGCCTAAGTTAAAGTGAACAGAGACTGAGCAGATTTTCCTTCAGTTTTTTTGGTCTATCCCGCTACAAGAGACCTCAAATTTGGACTCTTTTCCAAGGACTTTTCACGCCGCCCTGAGACAAAC
The DNA here is from genome assembly GCA_020510985.1 of Pholidichthys leucotaenia. Classification (NCBI taxonomy): domain Eukaryota; kingdom Metazoa; phylum Chordata; class Actinopteri; order Cichliformes; family Pholidichthyidae; genus Pholidichthys; species Pholidichthys leucotaenia. The sequence goes on from CM035840.1 coordinate 256,581,468, forward strand.
CATCCACGGCTGCCATTGTCTCCTTGAAGGGCCCCCAGCTGAGTTATCACCTCCACGGCTGTGAGGACAGCAGCCGCTTCCTCCGACGTCCTAACTTCAAAACCCAGCGGTACCGACCCGCGGAAACGTGGACCTACAGCTGTTGTGTGAGTGAAGCTCCTACTTTTCTTATCTGCTGGGTTAAAACGTGATGTCTTAGCAATTAAATTACAATTGAATATGGCCCGTATTTCAGGGCTCAAATAGTGTCTCAGCCACAGGATAGAGCTGTAAACCGAAGGAAAACTCTTAGTCATTTTTAAGTAAGTGCCCTTAAATTTTTGTAGATTAATTCAGAATTCATTTTTAGATAATTAGCTTATGAATTTTCCCCATAAAATTGCGTTGTTTTGTTAAAACATTTCAGCTTCTTACTGTTGAAACATAAGTCTTGTTCCTCCTTGGTTCTACAGAGGTGTAACGCTGGATATTATGTTCAGGAACCCAATATCAGTTGATGTGATATTTTACAGTCATCATTTAAATCTGTTTATTCATCATTTGAACGCCATGCCATGTAACCTGAATGAGTTTAATAAAGGGTAAATTATAGAAGTTGAAGCATTTTCCTTTCGCATATATCTGTTTCCTAATCACGGCAGGACAAGATGTCACTGAAACTTTGAGACTGATTCATTAAGTAATTGAAGGTACAAAATTAAATAAAATTAAAGTTAATATTATTGTCCGTTAGGACTGGTGCCCCTTTTACGAGTGCTTTTATATAATTTAGCGGGTGTAGAAGTGACGGTTTAACTCCACCCCCTTTCACACCCACTATTAAATAAAATAAATAATTCCTGTGCCTTATGACAAATATTTTTATAGGCAATTCACGCGACACTGTGTCTTCTCACCAGTTACTAACCTTTATATCTGTTCTCTCTCACACATTTGGTTTGTAGGAAATAACTTTAAGTACATGGACCCCACTTACTCTTGCAAGTGCAAGAAAATGCAACAGAGAGATCATGCGCGTGTACCCAAGCACACACATTAAACAAATCTGCCTACAGGTACAAATAAAGTAACCTGAACCTGAACCTGAACACATGTAGTTATATATTTTACACACAGCACATATGCCTACACATGTGTATATGGAGCCACACAGCATATACCGTGGCTTTTACACACATTGTGTAAATTTTCTTCACATGTACACATACACATACATACACTACGGATATATAACCACATAGGCACACTTAGCTAGCCTTTACCACAAAACCAGTTAGTGAAAACATGTCCACATTAAAGTTCGTCAGGTGGAACATACGTAGAATCGGTATGAGGGAGAAGAGACTAAACGTTTTTAATTGAATGAAGGATCTTCAAGCAAACTTTGTCTTATTACAGGAAACACAAACTCAAAGCTGTCTGTAGATGCATTCACCTCCCCTGAATTTCCCCACATGTACTCAGCCTGCTTTAATTCAAAACAAAGGGGGGTAGCTATATTGGTAAACAGAAGAATACACTTTGTTGTGAATAACACCATCGTAGCACAGTTTACCCTCGGCCAGGGGATCGCGGGGATCGTGAGATCGTGGGTTCGATCCCAGCCCCCGACCAACAGTGATCTGTGTGGAGTTTGCATGTTCTCCCCGTGTTGCTTGGGTTTACTCCGGGATTTCTTCTGTTTCCTCCCACATGCCAAAAACATGCAGGTTAGGGATACGGGGCGCTCGCACACGCAGCGACCGGCAGCTGGTGGCTTGTCATCAGACTGCGAAACAAATCTACCTACGGGTACAAATAAGTAACAAAAAAAAAAGTAGATCCAGAAGGTAGATTTATAATATTTAAAATCTCAATTCAAAATCTGGATCTATGAATTGCAAGTGTTTATGGCAGAATGTTGATGACCCATCCTATAGTCACACTTTATTCACTTCTCTGTCTGAGCACTTGGACACACCACTCATAATAGGAGGAGACTTCAACCTTGTATTAAACCCTGCAACCGACAGGCTCATTACATTGGGGAATTATTGAAAATGGTAGGCTACTGACACTCTCAAACAATACATGAATGATTTTGGTCTTTGCGATGAATGGTGTTCTCTTCACCCATCTCTTAGGGAATAAACCTTTTTCTCACCAGTACTTAGTTCATATTCTCATTTAGACTTGTTTTAGCCAGTAACTCCATTATGAATCAGAATGAGAATCAGAATAAACTTTATTGCCAAGCATGTAAAAAACACACAAGGAATTTGACTTGACATTGGTGCGCGCAACACAACGACACGGCAGCCATAATAGGCGCCTCATCAAACAGAGATAGATAAGAAAGGGAGGGGAGGGGAGGAAACGACACAAGGGGGGGAGGAGAGAAAAAAAACTTCATTATCAGAATACAGCTTATGAATATTTAAGCAGATTATGATTACAATGAAAAAAAATCTCTCAATAGCACAGAGCAACAATCAACCACAAAAAACCAAAAGACCAAAAGTCAGAGAGGATGGTAGTGAATGGATAGGTGTAATTCAGTATATGAGTCAGTGTGTTCGTGTATGCTGAATGCAGGTGGGTGTTTATCAGTTACTGGAGGCAGCAAAATCTCTCCCAGCCGAGATGTTATGTCTTAGTGTCTGAAACTCGGAAGCATGTCCTTGAGGCATGGCAGATGGAAATTTCCTGAGCCAGTCACTTGTCCTTGAGAGTTCAGTTGCAGCCCCAGTATGTTTATGAAAGAGAAGCACAATCTTCTGTTTTGTCTTAATCCAGGAGGAAAATAGACAACAGGGCATCGAATTCAAGGTCTGATAGACACAGATCACTCAGAGCATAGAATTTTTTCATCTCTTGCAATCCTGTGTTCATAATTTCCATACATAGGCTTTAAATCCATTCCTTGGAGGCACCAAAAACGACTCCAGATGTTTCCCTTCTAGAACATGGGTAAACATGTCCGGTAGAGTCCATCCCTCTACAGTGCATGCCAGATGGTAATTTCCATGTTAGTCATTGCCGTTAGTTAATGCACTCCCCAGTCTGGTCGAATTGTTGAAGAAGCAGCTATGCCGGGACCGCTTTTAATTAGCTCTTCCAGTTAATTTTTCGATACACCAGGAAAAACTCCAGAGCCAATCAGCAGAAAATCCTGTGATCCTAGCCAAACCAGGTAGATGTTTCCACATCCTCAGTCGAATCATGCAGACACATGTGTTCCAATCCATGGGTCTCTCCATAGGGGCTCCCCCTGGCCTGAATTTATATAAAATGTTGTTAATTTTATTAAAGCCGCTTGTGGCGGTTTGGGAAAACCCCCACAAAGAGACTAAGGACAGACAACTCGCTACTCCTGGTTTTTTCCGCTACACTACTGTGATAATGTCACCTTTCATGCATTGTGTTCATGCGTCCTGTCCTTACTGTGACCTAGAGACTCAGATCAATGTGTAGATGTGCCTGTTAACTTCTTTGTTCTGCAGCTAGAGCAGAGTCTAGCAAATCTGCCTATTGTGATGTATGTCTCACAAATGCAAATATCTCATGCCTGTTCTGCAGTCCCTTTGATCAGACCTACCGCGGTGACACTGTTTTGATGTATTGTTTGAGTTGGGTATAAATACTGCACAGGTTCTGTAACACCTTCTCTATCTCTCAACCTCTGCTGTAGGACACACACGTGTCCACCTCTCCTCTCCTTCTCTGAGAGCCAGAGGATCCCCATCCAGCCTGCACACACTTGGGCTGGAGAGGGGATCCCGTGACGGCCGTATGATAATAAAACTCTACTTAAAACCTCCAACAACGCCGCTTTATTTCATGCCGCCGCACTGGTGACCCGACGCTGAAACGAACACGCTGCCAGCGAACGCAACACCCGGCGGTGAGTCTCCGACGACAAGCGAACGCAACAGCTCCCTTCTGCTTCAGGGAGATTTTGACGCAGAGTTTCCAGGTGAAACTCTCCGGAGACCACCCACGACCGAGAAAGCCGCAGCAAACTTCATGGTGAGATCTGCACGCCTAGATCGGCACATCCACGCTGGACCAGCCGTGCTCGCAGCTCCTCCACATCAAGAGCGCATGTACCTCGTCCTTTTTCCACAACGGCGATCCCCATGGCCGACGGAGCACACGTGGACCTGAACGCACCATGACCGAGCGAGTGACAGAGCGTCTACTTTCCTTCACCGCTCCAACAGACAACAGGGATGATCTCCAGCAAGCTCCCTGACCCTGGTTCTCCTCTCCAGCGGCCCACCCACGTACGGGACCCCGGCACACGCACCGGGGAGTCACGGGCACGGCACACCACGCACAGGACACATACGGCTCCACAGACTGCCTTCCTCCTTCGCCGCTGCCCTTCAGGGCTGCTCGCTCACCTGAGGCACGCATGCAGCATGCTCAAAGGATTTGTTAACGGTCTCAGCCACGGCACACATAGGGAAATTCAGCGGTTTGCGGTTCCCGAGCGCTTTAAGGTTGTGCCCGCACCTAAAGCCAACACGCCAGTCCCTCTGTTCTCATCACAGCCGCCACGCAGCCTCGTCTTTTCTTCATGGCCGCTATTAATCCTTTCAGGACTTAATCGCGAGAGGAGCCAGTGACTAATTTTTCTTCTTGTGGACCTCTGCACGTTCAACGGGACAGCCCTAAGACATCGCGGACCCACAAGCAATTTTTGCGCGGCCCAGACTTTTCATCGTCTCCGGCAGGCTTTTACTACCCCCACCCCCCTCCACCCCCTCCTGCACAGAGCTTTTCCCTGCTCGCTGCCCAAGCTGCACTATCGAGGTCTCGACCACCTGCCGAGCCCTCTGGGAGGGAGCTGTGGCGGTTTGGGAAAACCCCCACAAAGAGACTAAGGACAGACAACTCGCTACTCCTGGTTTTTTCCGCTACACTACTGTGATAATGTCACCTTTCATGCATTGTGTTCATGCGTCCTGTCCTTACTGTGACCTAGAGACTCAGATCAATGTGTAGATGTGCCTGTTAACCTCTTTGTTCTGCAGCTAGAGCAGAGTCTAGCAAATCTGCCTATTGTGATGTATGTCTCACAAATGCAAATATCTCATGCCTGTTCTGCAGTCCCTTTGATCAGACCTACCGCGGTGACACTGTTTTGATGTATTGTTTGAGTTGGGTATAAATACTGCACAGGTTCTGTAACACCTTCTCTATCTCTCAACCTCTGCTGTAGGACACACACGTGTCCACCTCTCCTCTCCTTCTCTGAGAGCCAGAGGATCCCCATCCAGCCTGCACACACTTGGGCTGGAGAGGGGATCCCGTGACGGCGGTATGATAATAAAACTCTACTTAAAACCTCCAACAACGCCGCTTTATTTCATGCCGCCGCACTGCTCACCAAATCCATTTTTTTCGTTTGGATCAAGATTCAGCCAGAAGAACAACGACGCAGACAAGACAGCAAGCTGGGATTCTCAGTTAGGGAGGGAAAGAGGGTAAAAGAGGGAGCAAAGGAAAAAGCGTCTGTTCTCTCTGAAGGGCAGAAGCAGAAAAATTTCAGTGTCAGTGAGGGACATCACTGACACTGAAATTTGCTCAGATTAAGCTATGAGGGATCACCATTCAGTATCTCTTACAATGGCAAATAAAAAAGCCACAAGGAAAACTAGGAACTAAAAATTTAATACATCACTACTCAAAGATGAAGACTTTATTAATTACTTGAATAAATAGTGGGAATCATATCTGGAATATAATGATGTGCCAGAAATATCACTGTGTATTCTCTGGGAAGCAGCAACAGCGGTCATGTGAGGTAAAATAATCTTTTATTTTTCATGTTAGAACAGAAAATTAAATTACTGGAAATCACTTGTGCTGTTTCTCCACAGGAAAAGGCACTCAACAATCTGAGGAAATTAAAGCTGCAACTAAAAGAAATTACAAACAAAAGGACACAGTTTTTAATACAAAGACTGCATTTGGAAAAGTCTGAACACAGTAATAAATAGGAGAGATATCTTTCTTATCAGCTTAGATTGAATAAAGAAATATAAAACTATCATCTCTATTAAGGATAAGACTGGAAATATCACCCATGACCCTGAAGAAATAAATAACTCCTCCAGAAAGTCTTATGAAAACCTCTATTTATCTCAGATTAATCCATCTGACTGAGAAATAAATGAATTTCTGTACAATATTAATTTACCAGCATTAAATAAAAAAAGCAGATTACAGCTCTGGATGCACCTCTTCTAATATTCAAACTCCAGGAGGCACTTAAGCACATCCCAAACAACAAAGCTCCGAGACCAGATGGTTTTCCAATATAATTCTATAACAAATTCTGGCCTGTGATGACACCTACTTTCTTTAAAAAGGTGAACCAAATAAAAGAAGATAATGTAATCCTCCACATATGAACTTGGCTAGGATTATCCTGCTACTTAAACCTGAAAATGATCCTATGCTTCCATCCAGCAACCTTCCCATCTCACTTATGAATGTCGATTTGAAAATAATTTGCACAGGTCTCACCAATAGACTGGAAAGGATAACTCTGTGTATTGTATGCCCATATCAAACAGGCTTCATCAAGGGTAAGCACTTGGCTAATAATAGATGCAGGCTATTTATTTTAATAAATAGCAGTATGGTGGCACAGCGGTTAGCACTGCTGCAGCACAGCAACTCACCCTTGGCCTTGGGATCCCTGGTTCAATCCCAGCCCCTGACCAACAGTGATCTGTGTGGAGTTTGCATGTTCTCCCCGTATCTGGGTGGGTTTACTCCGAGATTTAAGATAAGATTAGATAAGATAAGATAAGATAGCCTTTATTAGTCCCACAATGGGGAAATTCCAGGATTGCAACAGCACAGGGATAGCAACACTCAGAGCAACAATCAGAAGGCAAGAAAAAAAAGCAAGAGCAGCTAATATACATATATACATATATATATATATATATATATATATATATATATATATATATATATATATATATATATATATATATATATATATATATATATATACATACAGACACACAGTGCAGAGCATTGTAGCCGGATGGAATATATATATGAGTATATAAACACACAGTGCGGAGCATTGTAGCTAGATGGAATAAATATGTAGATATATAAACACCCACAGTACGGAGCATTGCAGCTAGGTGCAATAAATATGTAAATATATAAACACACACAGTGCAGAGCATTGTAGCTAGATGGAATAAATATATAGATATATAAATATAAACACACCCAGTGCGGAGCATTGTAGCTAGATGGAATAAATATGTAAATATATAAACACACACAGTGCAGAGCATTGTTGCTAGATGGGATGAAACAGCACAACTGTCTACTTAGTTATCCTACATGGTATGATTATGTGCCCATACATATTCTCAACCTCCATAGCGACCGGTATTTTCCTAGTTGTATGCCGGAGGGGACCATTGTGTAAATCTATTGCATCTTTTGCATTCAAAACTATTAGGTTGTTACGTCTTTTTGCTATCTCTGCGAGCAGCCCTGCTTAGGTTGTACAGTCTGACAGTCGTTGGTAGGAAGGACCTGCGAAACCTCTCGGTTGTGCACCTGGGATGATGTAGTCTGCTGCTAAATGAGCTCCTCAGTGCATTCAGTATGTCCTGCATAGGGTGGAACTCGGACTCCAGCAGAGATGACAGTTTAGCCACCGTCCTTCTCTCTCCTATCTCCTCCACCGGGTCAAGGCGCTGCCCCAGGACAGAGCTAGCTTTCTTGATCAGTTTGTTCATTCTCTTCCTATCGGCTGCGGTAATGCCACTGCCCCAGCAGACCACTCCAGAAGTGATGGCTGATGCCACCACCGTGTCATAGAATGTCTTCAGCAGCGCCCCTTGTACACCAAAAGACCTGAGTCTCCTCAGTAGGAACAGCCTGTGCTGTCCCTTCTTGTAGAGTGCGTCAGTATTGTGTGACCAGTCTAGTTTATTGTTCAGATGAACACCCAGGTACTTGTAGAATGTCACCATCTCGATGTCTGTTCCCTGTATATTTACTGGTGCTGTGAGGGGTTGTCCTTGCCTGCGGCAGTCCACCACTAGCTCCTTAGTTTTCCTCGCGTTGATCTGGAGGCAGTTCCGATGGCACTAGTCCACGAAGTCCTGGATAAGCCCTCTGTACTCAACTTCATCTCCATTGGAGATGAGGCCAACCACCGCAGAGTCATCAGAGAACTTCTGTAGATGGCAGTGTGTTGTGTTGTGTGAGAAGTCCGCAGTATAAAGAGTGAACAGGAAGGGATCCAACACCGTTCCCTGGGGGCCCCCGTGCTACCGATGATGGTGTCGGACATACAGTCCCAGGTTCTCACAAACTGAGGCCGGTTCGTGAGGTAGTCCAGGATCCATGATGACAGGTGCTGATCCACCCCTGCGCACAGCAGCTTGTCCTTCAGGATCATCGGTTGGATGGTGTTGAAAGCACTGGAGAAGTCAAAGAACATGATCCTCACCACATTCCCGGGCTTCTCCAGGTGCGACAGAGAACGGTGAAGGAGGAAGATCACTGCATCCTCCACCCCAATGCCATGCTGGTAGGCGAACTGGAGTGGATCCATTCCTGGTCCCACCAGGGGGCGGAGGTGAGCAAGGAGCAGTCTCTCCAGGGTCTTCATCAAGTGGGACATCAAGGCCACTGGTCTGTAGCTGTTCAGGTCTTTGGGGTGGGAAGTTTTTGGTACAGGTACCACACAAGATGTTTTCCACAGCTGTGGTACCCTCCCCAGCTTCAGGCTCAGGTTGAAGATGTACGCCACAATCCCACACAGCTGGTCTGTACAGGACTTGAGGAGCTTTGCGCTGATGCCGTCCGGTCCTGACGCCTTCCTCGCCTTGATCTTCCTCAGCTCCGTCCTCATCTGGGTCTTGGTCAGGGTCAGGTTGGGGGGCTGTGTGTTGGGAGTGGGGGGGTGTTGGTGGAGTGGGGAGTGGGCAGCAGGACTTGATGTCTTCAGAGGCAGCAGTGGTTGTTGTGCAGTCGGGGGGGAGGGCGGTTGGTCAAACCTATTGAAAAACAGATTCAGATTGTTCGCCCACTCCCTGCCCCCCGTGGCCTGGGGGGAGCTATTCTGGAGCCCAGAGATGGTTTTAAGGTTTCTCCAGACCCCGCTGATGTCGCTCTGTTGCAGCTTATCCTCCATCTTCTTCCTGAAGCTGTCCTTGCCTTCTCTGATCTTTCTCCTCAACTCCCTCTGTACAGACTTCAGCATCTCCCTGTTCCCCGACCTGAAGATCCTCTTCTTCTCTCTCAGAAGTGTTTTTATCTCAGGGTTGATCCAGGGTTTGTTGTTTGAGCAACACCGTATGGTCTTGGTGGGAACGGATTTGTCCACAAAGAAGCTGAGGTAGTCCGTGAAGGTGTGAGTGAGGCCATCGATGTCCTCACCATGTGGATCGCAGAGCTGCTTCCAGGCGGTGGTTTCAAAACAGCCCTTTAGAGTGTCCATTGCCTCCTCAGACCATAACTTCACTGTAAGCATGGCCGGAGGTTGTCTGTGCGCTAGGGGTTTGTACACCTGCTGGAGATGAACCAAGTTGTGATCTGATCTCCCGAGTGGGGGGAGTTGTGATGAGGTGTACGCCTCCTTAGTGTTTGCGTAGAATAAGTCCAGTGTTTTATTGTCTCTAGTGTGGCATGTGACATTCTGGGTAAACGTGGGTAGAATGAGATAGTGAAACATGGTTGAAATCGCCTGAGATGAGGAGAAGAGCATCTGGGTGTTCTGTCTGCAGCCTGCTGGTTACTGAATGGATGACGGCACGCGCTGTCCCAGCGTTCGCCATCGCATTTGCATAAACAACAATGCAGATCACGTGTGAGTATTCCCTTGGGAGATATGTAGGCCGCATGCTAACAGCTAGCAACTCAATGTCTTTGCTGCAGTGTCGTTGTTTAACAGTGATATGTCCCGGTCTGCACCAGTTGTTGTTAACATACATTATCACTCCACCGCCCCTTGCTTTGCCACTGTCTGGTGTTCGGTCTGCCCGTATCATGTGGAAACCCTCCAGCTCAATGTTAGCATCTGCTGCTAGTTCAGTTAGCCACGTCTCGGAAAACAAAAAGAGAGAGCATTCCCAGTATATGCTATCGTAGCGGGAGATAGCCGCTAGCTCATCTACCTTTCCCAGTAACGACCGTACATTCCCTATGACAATAGATGGAAGGGAGGGTCTGTACCTTATATTTTTTGTCCTCCGCCTTTCTCCAGCCCGGCAGCCACGGCGTTTTTGCCTCAGTTCCCTCGGTATGTCGAGTTTTTCCGTTAGCACTGGGTGGCGGTTGAGTGCTAGCAGCTCCTCCCTGCTGTATCGTCTCCTGCTGTAAACAGTGGCTCCGTCCACTGGCTCAGGAGACATTTGGGACGATCTGTGTGTCCGTGATATAAATGGAGTGAAAAAAAAAAACGGATCAAAAAGAGAGAGGGAGGGAAAAAAGACTAAGAATTGAGCCGCTGTTTCAAAGGGCAGCCGACTCCTGTGGCGCCGGAAGATGATGATTTCTCCAGTTTCCTCCCACAGGCCAAAAACATGCAGGTTTTTGGAGACTCTAAAGTGGCCCTAGGTGTGAATGTGTGTGTGAATGGTTAAGGGATAGCGCCGTACCGTGGCTGTTTCATCCATCCAGGTGGATGCCCTCAATTTCCCCTCTGGGGATCAATAAAAGTATACAAAAATCAAATACAAATTAATAGACTACTATAAGATTAATAACTTAGAAAATACAAATTTGGATGCAGAGAAAACCTTCAATCGTGTTAATTGAAAATTACTTTTTATGGTGTGAAACACGTTTGGGTTTGGTGAATCTTTTATAAACTGGATTAAAACACTATATACAGTGGTGTGAAAAAGAGTTTGCCTCCTTCCTGATTTCTCATGTTTTTCTATGTTTGTCACACTGAAATGTTTCAGAACATCAAACAAATTTTAATTATTAGACCACAATAAACTAGTAAGAACAAAATTCAGTTTATTAATGAAGGTGTTTATTATTAAATGTAAAAAAAAATCCAAACCTATGTGGCCCTGTGTGAAAAAGTGACCCCCCCCAATTAAAACAAATTAACTGTGGTTTGTCACATCTTTGGAAAGCTGAGTTCAATTACTCTAGCCACACCCAGGCCTGATTACTGCAACACCTGTTCTCAATCAGGAAATCACTTAAATAGGACGTGCTTGACAAAGTGAAGTCGACCAAAAGATCCTCAAAAGCTAGACATCATGCTGCAATCCAAAGAAATTCAGGAACAAATGAAAAGCAAAGTAACTGAGATCTGTCAGTCTGGAAAATGCTATAAAGCCATTTTTAAAGCTTTGGAACTCCAGCAAACCACAGTGAGAGCCATTATCCACAAATAGCAAAAACATGGAACAGTGGTGAACCTTCCTAGTCATGGCCGACTGATCAAAATTACTCCAAGAGCGCAGCGATGACTCATTCAAGAGGTCACAATAGCCCCCCACAACAACATCCAAAGAACTGCAGGCTTCACTTGCCTCAGTTAAGGTCAGTGTTCATGACTCCACCATAAGAAAGAGACTGGGCAAAAAATGGCCTGCATGGCAGAGTTCCAAGAGGGAAGCCATTGCTTAGCATCAAGAAGATGAAGGCTTGTCTCAGTTATGCCAGAAAACATCTTGATGATCCCCAAGACTTTTGGGAAAATACTCTGTGGAGGCAAAACTAACTTTTTGGAAGGTGTGTGTCCCATTACATCCGCCAACAAAGTAACACAGCATTTCAGAAATGGAACATCATACCAACAGTAAATTATGGTGATGGTAGTGTGAAGGTCTTTGGCTGTTTTGCTGCTTCAGGACATGGAAGACTTGCTGTGATAAATGGAACCACGACTTCTGCTATCTACCAAAAAATCCTGAAGGAGAATGTCCGGCCATCTTTTCATGACTTCAAGCTGAAGCGCACTTGGTGTCATAAACTCCCTTTTCGGGGCAGAATAAAGGCCCCAAACGCAAGCTGTGAGTTTGCAAATTTAATCGTGAAAATGTACAAAAGAACAAACAAGATCAAACCAAAAACCAGTTCGAATAAGGGACACAGGGGAAGCCAAAAGTAGTGAAGGCTAACGTGACAGATGTCTCCGGCTAAACCTGGGAATACTAGCCATGGAGCGCACGCTAGGAGAAATACAAGAAACAATTCAGAAGGCATTTACATGTGTTAGTCGATAGTAGGGTGTTGTGCCCGACGATGGTGCAAAGCCCCTTTAAATAAGGCTACAAACAAAATAAGACAAGTAGCAACAGGTGTGGGAAATCTGAGAGGGCAAAGATAAAATCTGGGCTAGCTGGGAATAATCAGTGAGCCATCGGAGCTGATAGCTGAGAGGGCCATGCTGAAGCACAGCAAAAACCCCAGAAAGCCATTGACAGCTGTCAACCCCGAGAGAAAGAACATAACAGAATACAAATATAATGATACGGCAAAATATGGAGACAGGCAAACAATATAGGATACATGACAACACAAAATGACAACAAAGTACAAAATTGAAAAAAAGAAGCAGAGAACCTGAGCCCGGTGGAGTCCCCACACTCTCAGAATGTGACAGAGCCCCCCCCCCCCCAAGGGGTGGACCCTAGACACTCCGTGGTAACATCAAAAGAAAAGTCCCCCACAAAGAAATCCCACCCCAACAAGAAAAAAAAAAAAATCCCACCATGGGTGGAAGGAGGGGGATCCAGGCACGGATGCATGCGCATTGACGCATGCGCACCCAGCGACCGGCAGTGGGTGAAAAAGTTTGGCGTCTTAGTCTCTGTTTTTATGCACTTTAATGTCTTTTAATGTAATTCTCTGTGCCATTTCTGTCCTTGAATGTTTGTGGACTATATAACGAAGAGCTCTTTGATTCCATCAGTATGGATTTTCTTCTTGTTTTTGTACTTGGCTTCTTTCTTACCAGCTCTTTGTATAGGATGTCAGCGCGGTCACGCTGGTAAGAATGCAGTACTCCAGAGACATGTTACTGCAACTAAACATGGATAATCCAGCGTCTGTGTTTGAGTCTGTGCCACAACTGCCGGACTTTATTTTAAGAGACTTTCATGGACACAGCGATGAAAAGAGGAACAAGAGAAGGAAACGCGGAAAGCGTGGAGGCATAAGATTAAACCTGAGGAGGCATCAGTTTAACCGCATTCCTCTTCCTTCCATTATTATGGGGAATGTACAATCCCTGAGAAATAAACTGGATGAAATCCAAGAAAATGTATGATATCAGAAGGATTTCAAGAACTTCTGTGTCATGGCTTACATGGAGATGTGGCTATTGACAGTTTTGGAGCCCCACTTCGCTTGGATCGGCAGGAAGAGGTAAGGGGGAAACGTCAGGGGGGCGGCATATGTACACACGAGGACAAAATTGTTGGTACCCCTCTGTTAATGAAAGAAAAACCCACAATGGTCACAGAAATAACTTGAATATGACAAAAGTGGTAATAAATAAAAATTCTATGAAAATTAACCAATGAAAATCAGACAGTGCTTTTGAATTGTGGTTCAACAGAATTATTTTAAAAACAAACTCATGAAACAGGCCTGGACAAAAATGATGGTACCCTTAACTAAATATTTTGTTGCACAACCTTTTGAGGCAATCACTGCAATCAGACTTCTGTAACTGTCAATGAGACTTCTGCACCTCTAAGCAGGTATTTTGGCCCACTCCTCATGAGCAAACTGCTCCAGTTGTCTCAGGTTTGAAGGGTGCCTTCTCCAGACGGCATGTTTCAGCTCCTTCCACAGATCTTCAATAGGATTTAGATCAGGGCTCATAGAAGGCCACTTTAGAATAGTCCAATGTTTCGCTCTTAGCCATTCTTGGGTGTTTTTAGCTGTGTGTTTTGGGTCATTATCCTGTTGCAAGACCCATGACCTGCGACTGAGACCAAGCTGTTTGACACTGGGCAACCCATTTCTCTCTAGAATACCTTGATAGTTTTGAGATTTCATTGTACCCTGCACAGATTCAAGACACCCTGTTCCAGATGCAGCAAAGCAGCCCCAGAACATAACAGAACCTCCTCCATGTTTCACAGTACGGACAGTGTTATTTTCTTGGTATGCTTCATTTTTGCGTCTGTGAACATAGAGCTGACGTGCCTTGCCAAAAAGTTCCAGTTTTGTCTTGTCTGTCCATAGGACATTCTCCCGGAAGCTTTGTGGCTTGTCGACATGCAGTTTGGCAAATTCCAGTCTGGCTTTTTTATGATTTGTTTTCAACAGTGGTGTCCTCCTTGGTCGTCTCCCATGAAGTCCACTTTGGCTCAAAGAACAATAGATGGTGCGATCTGACACTGATGTACCTTGATCTTGGAGTTCACCATAAATGTGTTTAGAGGTTGTTCTGGGCTGTTTTGTTACCATTCGTATTATCCGTCTCCTCCTGCGGCCACGTCCAGGGAGGTTGGCTACAGTCCTGTGGATCTTAAATTTCTGAATAATATGTGCAACTGCAGTCACAGGAACATCAAGCTGCTTGGAGATGGTCTTATAGCCTTTACCTTTAACAGGCTTGTCTATAATTTTCTTTCTAATCTCCTGAGACAACTCTGTCCTTTGCTTCTTCTGGTCCATGTTTAGTGAGGCACACACTATGTCACCAAACAGCACAGTGACTACTTGTTGCCCTTTAAATAGGCCGACTGACTGATTACAAGTTTGTAGATAGCATTGTCTGATTTTCATTGGTTAATTTTCATAGAATTTTTATTTATTACCACTTTTGTCAGATTCAAGTTATTTCTGTGACCATTGTGGGTTTTTCTTTCATTAACAGAGGGGTACCAACAATTTTGTCCACGACTGTATTAATATACAGTACTGTACATCTGTCACGGTCAGAGAGTGCATCTGTACACCAGATGTGGAGCTTTTGTCCGTATCGCTATGCCCCATTTATCTACCCCGCGAGTTCCCCCAACTTTTCATAATGACTGTGTACATTCACCTGAGGGTGGATGCTGTCTCCGCCTCCAGCACCGTCTTTGATGTGGTACAGCGGTTGCAGTCGATTTTCCCAGAGGCTTCAAATTTTATCCTTGGGGATTTTAACCATGTGTCTCTAAAGAAGACACTTAAAAACTTTTATCAGTACATCTCCTGCCCAACCAAGTGAGAAAAGACATTGGACCTATGCTATGGATCTATAGAAGTGACCTTTAAATCACTTCCCCTTCCTCCTTTAGGATTCTCAGATCACAACTGTGTACATTTGCTGCCCACATATAAAACTGCTCTCAGAAGAGAAAAGACGAAGACCAGAGACATAATGGTCTGGACAGATGATTCAGTGCTCTGCCTCCAGGAATGTTTTAACTGTATGGACTGGGAGGTGTTCACACAGTCCTGCGAAGATGATTTGGACACTTTGGTGGGTGTGACATGCTCTTACGTATATGGCTTTTTGCAGGGATATGATCGTTCCAAATAAACGTGTCAAAATATATCCCAACAATAAGTCATGGGTTACTAAATCATTTAAATCCTGCTTACAGAGGAAAGCACTTGCCTTTAAACAGGGAGATGTTTCTGAGCTTCAGGTTGCCACAAAAGAGCTGATGTCCGAAATTTTAAGAGCAAAACAGAATTATAAATCAGAATTGGAAAGCAAGATGGCAGCAAAGAAGTTTGGTTCAGCCTGGGTTAGTATGAAAGCTATTGCAGCCCTACAGAGCACAGGGTGCAGTAATCATGTGTTTTTAGATGGTTTTAATTCAGACACAGAGCTGGCTAATGCTCTTAATTGTTTTTTTTATGGTCGTTTTGATTCCTTTGATTTGAAACAGAAACTCAAAGACAATCAGTACTTTAATATTGAGTTGCAGGATGTTAAAAGGGCGTTCTGTGCTGTAGAAGTGAACAAAAGTCAGGGCCCTGATAATATACTGTATGTGGGCGCTTGGTAAAGTCCTGTGCACATGAATTGAGTCCTGTGTTTCACTACATTTTTAATAAGTTTAAAGACACAACATGTGCCTAAGGTCTGGAAAGATGCTGTGGTTGTCCCTGTTCCAAAATCCAGCTGTCCTAAAATGGTAAATGATTTTAGACCAGTTGCCTTTTTAATTAAAATTTTTGAAAAACTGGTCAGATTTCAGGTTCTAAAGCAGACTGACCATGCATTGGATCCTTTGCAGTTTGCCTATAGGCCTCACAGGGGAGTGGAGGATGCCACTGTCACTCTGTTTAACATGCTTTTTAAACATTTTTAAACATTTGTGGACTTCTCTTATGCTTTTAATACAATCCAACCTCATATTTTAGTTGAAAGGCTTCTGCAACAATTTGATTTCTTCTGTTTTTAATACAATCCATCCTCATATTTTAGTTGAAAGGCTCCTGCAACAATTTGATTTGAGGACTAATATAGTGGGTTGGGTTCTGGATTTTTAAACCAACAGGACACAGAGAGTAAGGGTCAATGGTACATTGTCTGACCAAAAGTGTTCTTCTACTGGCTCTCCTCAGGGGTGTGTGTTGTCACCACTACTCTTCATCCTGTACACAAACATGTGTCACAGCAGACATGACAACAGACACATTAAAAAGTATGTTGATGATTGAGTTATTGTCAGTCTCCTTCAGGGTGGTGAGAGTGGCCACGGCCCAGTAGTTGATGATTTTGTTCACTGGTGTAAGGATATCCTACCTGCAGCTGAATACGACAAAAACTAAAGATATGATTATTGACTTTAGGAGGAAAACTCCCAGACACAAAGTCACTGTACTAAAAGGCCAGACCATTGAATGCATGCAATCTTACAAATATCTTGGGATGATTATTGATAGTAATTTAAACTTTGAAGAGAACTGTGAAAGGGTGTGTAAAAAGGGTCAGCAACATTTGTATTGTTTAAGGAAACTCACACACTTCTAAATTGACCGAACCATAATGACAATGTTTTATCGGGCTTTTATTGAATCTGTTTTATCCTTTTCTTTAGTGTCATGGTTTGGTCAGATAAAACTGAAACAGAGGAAATCCTTAGACCAGGTAGATGGTCCAGTCGTCACAGCTTGATGAGTCACAGCTGAGCCTGACATCCCTGTACACCAGACAGGCACAGAGGATGGCTACCTCCATTTTAAATGATGACTCCCACCCTTTGCACTGCCACTTTCAGCTTCTTCCCTCCAGACGGAGGTTTGTTGTCCCAAAATGTAAAATCCAGCGCTACAAAAACAATTTTGTTCCTGCTGCTGTCAAAGAGTTGAACAAGATGTAGCAATATATTGCACATAATTTAGTTATCTATTTATTAATTTTTATTTTATATTTGTTTATTTTTGTAGGTTTTTTATTTGGGTTTTAAATCTTTTATTGGGTTTTAGACTTCAAGTTTTGAGTTTTTTTTAATCTCTTTGACTTAGTTTTTAAATTTTTTAATATGACCCTTCTCTCTTTGTTTTTTCCCTTATCTCTTTGTATTATATCCTGATTGGTGGAGCCTTGAGTACTTTTATCGTGTTTATAGTCAGCTTCATGTGTGCCCGTGTTTGTGTTCATGTTGAATGTCATTGTGGTTTGTAAATATGTGTCTAAAAGGATGCCACCTGACTGCAAAACAAATCTACCTACAGGTACAAATAAAGTAACCTGAACCTGAACCTGAACCTGAATGGAGGTGCCGGACCAAACCAAAAGGAACAAGAAAAAAACCCTCAGGATAGCTTCCCAGCAAGGCCCATGCTGAAGGGAAACAAAACAAAACCCTGCTAAGGACCCATACAGAACTTGGCACCTAGGCCCTCCTAGACCAAAGAAAAGAGCAGTTCTGGTGGTCAGCCGATGTCCCAGGCCTGACAGACGGCGAGGTGGTAAGAGTTGGGTTGTCTGCCGGAGAATGGGAACAACCCAACCCAATGGCAACGCCTGTCAGGCGGTCAGCCAGAGTTCTTTAGCCACCACGTCAGAGATGGTGGTCCATGGGGTGACTGCCCAACTGGGATGACCAGAGGTACTACGACGATGACTGGAAGAGGAATGGGAACCATGATGGCATCAGGCAGAGGATGGGGGACCACAATGGCATCTTGCAGAGGACAGAGAACCAGGACTTTGCCCGGCAGAGGAAGGGGGACCATGACGGCGTCAGGCAGAGGATGGGGGACCACAACAGTGTCTGGCAAAGGAGGGGAGACCACGACGGTGTCTGGCAAGGAAGATGGGACCACGATGCCCATGGACTGGCCAGCAGCACCCTTGGAGGTCCAGGACTGGGAAATAGTTGCACCCTTGGTGGCTCCGGACTAGAGAAGGGTTGCACCTGCGGTGGTTCAGGACTGGAGCAAAGTTGCATCCACAGTGGCTCCGGACTGGAACACAGCAGCACCCATGGTGGCTCCGGGTTGGAGCGGAGCTCCATCCTCGGTGGCTCCGGGCTGAAGCAGAGTTGCACCCTCGGTGACTTCAGGCAGGAGAAGAGCTGCACCCTCGGTGGCTCTGGGCTGAAGCGCAGCTGCACCCTCGGTGGCTTCGGGATGGAGCGGAGCTGCACCCGCAGAGGACGCAGACTGGGCCAAGGCTGCACCCTCAGAGGACCTGAGCTGGAACAAAGCACCCGCAATGACCTCCACTGGAAGGGAAGCAGCACCCTCAAGGACCTCAGGCGGTGGGGCAGCAGCGCCCATGGAGGTCCTGGGCTTGGACCACTATGCCCGTTTTGACACCTCGTCATCTGTGTCCAACTCCCCCCCTCCCTCCAGCTCCACAGCCTCCACATTCCCTACTTCATTTAAGGCACCCCCCTCCTCCCCCCCTCCCCTTATCATCAGTGAGCAGGATGTGCTCAAACAGTTCTCCAGACTGAACCCGCGCAAGGCCCCCGGCCCAGACGGCGTGTCTCCCTCCACCCTGAGACTCTGTGCGAAACAGCTGGCTCCTGTCTTCACAGACATTTTTAACACCTCCCTTAAGTTATGCCACGTGCCGTCCTGCCTCAAATCCTCCACCATCATCCCTGTCCCCAAGAAGCCACGGATCACTGGACTTAATGACTACAGACCTGTAGCGCTCACCTCTGTAGTCATGAAGTCCTTTGAGCGCCTGGTCCTGTCCCACCTCAAGTCCATCACCACCCCTCTCCTGGACCCGCTGCAGTTTGCCTACCGAGCCAACAGGTCTGTAGACGGCGCAGTCAACCTGGCCCTCCACTCCATCCTGCAGCACCTGGACTCCCCGGGAACCTACGCCAGGATCCTGTTTGTGGACTTCAGCTCCGCATTCAACACCATCCGCCCCGCTCTGCTCCGGGACAAGCTGTCCCTGCTCAACGTGCCTGACTCCCTCTGCAGGTGGATCATCGACTTCCTGACGGACCGGAGGCAGCATGTGCGGCTGGGAAAGACTGTCTCAGACTATACTAGCATCAGCACCGGATCACCCCAGGGCTGTGTACTTTCCCCCCTACTCTTCTCCCTTTACACCAACTCCTGCACCTCCAGCCACCAGTCTGTCAAGTTGATCAAGTTTGCGGACGACACCACCCTCATCGGGCTCATCTCCAACGGCGACGAGTCCGCCTACAGGAAAGAGGTGGCCCAGCTGGCGTCCTGGTGCAGCAATAACAACCTGCAGCTGAACGCTCTGAAGACAGTGGAGATGATTGTAGACTTCAGGAAAGTCACTACTCCTCTGCCCCCCCTCACCCTCTCAGGCTCTCCCATCACCACTGCTGATTCCTTCCGCTTCCTAGGCACTACCATCACCAGGGACCTCAAATGGGAGCCGACCATCAGCTCACTCATCAAAAAAGCCCAGCAGAGGATGTTCTTCCTGCGGCAGCTGAGGAAGCTCAAGCTACCCACCAAGATGTTAGTGCAGTTCTACACAGCCATCATCGAGTCCATCCTCACCACCTCCATAACCGTGTGGTACGCAGGAGCCACTGCCAGGGACAGACTAAGGCTGCAGCGCGTCGTGCGCACTGCTGAGAAGGTGATCGGCTGCAAGCTCCCATCTCTCCTGGATCTGTACATCTCCAGGACCCGGAGGCGTGCTGGCCGGATCATAGCCGATCCCTCACACCCTGGTCACGTACTGTTTGCCCCCCTCCCCTCTGGTAGAAGACTTCGGTCCATCCAGACTAAAACCTCCCGTCACATGAACAGCTTCTTCCCCTCTGCCATCAGACTGCTGAACACTAAGTGACTTATTGACTCTCGTGCACCATGTACAGCAGCTCAACCAGACTCATGTCAATCATCACTGTTTTCTTCCTGCATTACCGACTGCACTATATAGTTCTCCACAGTATCTGCTGCTGGCTAATATATTTTAACTGTTGACCAGTATCACTTAATCTTATCCTACACTTTATTACATGTATAGTTTATTTCTTTTATCTTATCATGTTTAATGTTGCAGCATTGTACCGAGACAAATTCCTAGTTTGTGTACTACATGAACAATGGCAATAAACCTGATTCTGATTCTGATTCTGATTCTGGACGGAGCACCCACAACGACCTCAGCAGGAGGAGCTTAACCCACGATGATCTTGTAAGGAGGAGGTGGATGATCAACTGCTGACCCAAATATGGACTCAGGCAAGAGAGGGAAAACATACGCCGGGTTATTACTACCGGCAGCAGTGCAGCCCGATGGAGAGAGTCCAGAAGCAGTTGCCCACTGCAACTGGCTCTCCCCACCCTGAGTAGGACAAGACATCTCTAGATATGATGAGGTGAAGACAGAACGTTCAGCTGTCCAGCACTCTGGTGATCCAGGTGGGGACGACTCGAGTACATCCCTCTGGGCATTCAGTCTCGGCGTGGTCACCTTGGGAGGAAAGCACAAAGAAGAGGAATCGCCAGCAGCAGCGGAGCCCGGCATGGGGATCTCAGGAGTAGAGGGCTTCTGCACCTGACTCCCCCCTCCCCAAGGCAGACAAGATTTTCCTGAATCTGTAGAAGAAGGAATAGAACAGGGTACTTGCCTGAACTCAAGCTCCGCTGCCGTCCAGGACTCCGGCGATCCTGCTGTGGTGACCTCAGCAGCTGGCGTGTTGGTTGTTGGAGTCCCAGGGCCTCCAAGCAAAACACCAGGTGCAGATGGCCTGCCGGGCGTTGTAGCTGGGGGTCGTCTCCGTGCTGGTGCCAAATCCTGTGCAGCTGAAGCCAGGGGATGCTCAGTCGTCAGCGCAGGCTTCAAGTCGTTGGCAGTGTTCTTCCCTCATCCAACCTGTGGCTGGGGGACTGGGACCAGGCCGTCCAGGACCACAGGCTCCTTCCTTGTCCAGTGGTACAATCCCAGGGCTGGCAGGCACTCAAAGGAAATGGGAGGACACACGAGGGTAGCAGGTGTGGGACAAATGTCTGCAGCAGGTGGTAAAAACTCAGTGGACTGCAGGGACTGAGTTTCATCACCAGGAACCAGGCAAGACAATTAATTTTTAGGAAATGGAGAACAAGAATTAACTTGCCTGTATCCCTGGGGCATGATGGTCTTTGCTGCAGCAGGCCCAGGGTCATCCCTCTTAGTGGCTGCAGTAATTGTGTGCCCCCCAGAAGAACTTGGAGGTGCCATGCCTGCAGGCACGATGGCAGATGGAGACACAGACTTCTGGCGAAGTGGGCGAGGCTCCAGTGTCAGGGGGCGCTTGGTCATCAGCATCGACTTTGACATGGATTGGCCTCTAGCCCTGAGGAGAAGAGCCAGGGAATGCCTCACAGAAGGTGCTGGATCCTGCGATGCCAAAACCAGGGAATGCTCACTCATCAACACCGGCTTTGGGACACAGCGGATGCTCTTCTTCCTCGTTGGGTATGATGGTGGCACTGAACCACAGGTTCTGGAATCCACAGACCTTTCCGTCATCTGGCGGTTCCCTCACAGTACTAGTGGACATTTTGGGGAGACAGGAGAAAGAGGTGAAGAGGTCTCAGCAACATCTGATGGTGAGGACCCAGTGTACTGTGATAAATGAGTCTCACCACCAGGAATTAGGCACATAGTTTCAGAATATATATATATATATATATATATATATATATATATATATATATATATATATAGAGAGAGAGAGAGAGAGAGAGAGAGAGAGAGAGAATGAATGAGTACTTGCCTTAATTCCTGGGGCATGATGGAATCAGCTGCTGTTCCGGGGTTTGACACTTTCCCTCCGGAACTCAAAGGGCCATCTGGTGGGAGAATGATGACACGGGTGTAACAGTATATAAATTAATAATACTGATTAGGTATAACAGTTATTTAATTTATATGAATATCTTGGAACCTGAGATGAATTCTTGGTTCACACACACAGGAAAAATTGATAACACTCGTGTAGGGGCACCAGCTTCCGTCTAAAGAAGCAATTTTGATCTTTATTTCACTTTATACCTGATGAGGAGAGGCTAACTGTGGCCCCCAAGGCATTGCAAAAACAATTCCATACCTCTGAGACAAACTGGGGCCCCCGATCCGAGACGACGTCCACCGGTATCCCGTGCAGCCAGACCACGGGCTGAACCAAAAGGTCCGCTGTCTCCCGTGCCGTTGGAAGACCCTGAAGAGGCACGAAGTGGGCGGCCTTGGAGAATCGATCCACGACGGTCAAGACGGCGTCATAGGTGTTAGAGGTCGGGAGACCGGTGACGAAGTCGAGGGCTATGTGAGACCAGGGCCTGCCAGGGTTCGGCAGGTGCTGGAGCAGACCCGTGGGAGGAGAATTTCCTGACTTGCCGGTGGCACACACAGGGCATGCCCGGACGTAGTTGGTGGCGTCCTTCTGCAGACCTGGCCACCAGAAGGAACGCTGGAGGAGATCCACTAGCCGGGATACACCAGGGTGGCAGGCGAGTTTGGAGGTGTGAACCCAATGCATGACCTCCCCCCGGACAGAAGATGGAACTAACAGCCTTCCCTCCGGTCCGCCGCCAGGATCCGGTTCGGTCTCCTGCGCCCTCTGGATCTTGTCCCTGATGGTCCAGGAAATTGCCCCCACCACACACGAACTGGGTAGGATGGTATGACCTGGCTCCTCTGACATCTCAGGGGCAAACTGCCTGGAGCTAAGATAAGATAAGATAAGATAAGCCTTTATTAGTCCCACCATGGGGAAATTCCAGGATTGCAACAGCACAGGGATAGCAACACTCAGAGCAACAATCAGAAGGCAAGAAAAAACAACATCTAGTAAACATATGTCCATATTACTATAAATGTATATATAGACACACAGTGCAGAGCATTATGGTTGGTTGGTGAATGTGCAGCAGAAAGTCTAAGCTCTCTCTCCGCGGATGCGGCAGGCCAGCTGGAAGTCTTTGGGCATGATGGTGACCCCCTTAGCGAAGAAGAGACCACCAGGTGGGCCTCGCTGGTCTCCTGCAGAGCCATGACGGTGAAGCTCAGGAAACGCAGGACGGTCTAAATGGCATTGGGTAGGCCGTTCTTAGAGCCAGGGTGATAGGTAATGGTGAAGCGGAACTGGGCGAAGAACAAGGACCAGCGTGCCTGGCGGGCATTCAGACGTCTAGCAGATCGAAGGTACTCCAAGTTCTTATGGTCCGTCAGCACCACAAATGGTAATGCAGCCCCCTCCAGCCAGTGGCGCCACTCCTGCAGGGCGAGCTTGATGGCGAGAAGCTCCCTGTCCCCGACGTCATAATTCCGCTCGGCCGGAGACAAATGCCGTGAGAAGAAGGCGCAGGGTCGCTTGACCCCGTCGGTGGGTGATCGCTGGGAAAGCACCGCCCCCCCTCCCTTATCAGACGCATCGACTTCCACCAGGCAATGCAGTGCGGGGTTGACCTGGGTCAGGACTCGGGAGGAGGAGAACTCCGTCTTCAATGCCTGGAACGCCGCAGCGACCTCTTCGGTCCAGTGGAAGGTGTTCTTGGGGGAAGTGAGACAAGTCAGCAGGGCAATGATGGCACCGAAGTTAGGCACAAAATGGCGGTAGAAATTGGCAAACCCAATAAATTGCTGGACCTGCTTCCTGGAGGTCGGCGTGGGCCATTCAACCACCGCTTTAACCTTCGCGGGGTCAGGTAGGACCTGATTGTGTGAGATTACAAACCCTAAGAAGGAGGTGGTCTTAGCGTAAAACTCACACTTCTCGGCTTTGACGTACAGCCTGTTCTCCAGCAGCCGCTGTAAGACCCGCCTCACATGCACCTGGTGTTCCTCTCGTGACCTGGAGAAGATGAGAATGTCATCCAGGTATACGAACACGAAGAGGCCGAGGAAATCATGCAGGGCGTCATTGATCAGGCGTTGAAATACAGCAGGGGCGTTGGTCAGTCCAAAGGGCATCACCAGGTACTCAAAGTGCCCACTAGGCGTTCTAAAGGCTGTCTTCCACTCATCCCCCTCCCTGATCCGCAGTCGTAGGGCCGGTGAGGAGGAAGAGACATCGCCCTGGACTTGCTGAATACGAGGCCCAGGTCATGGAACTCCGAGGGCACCAAGGTGAGATCCGGAGGTGCGGCATTCTTAGCCGGGGGAGGAGAAGACGGGACACAGGCTGCGGATTGTAAACAGGTGCCCATGCAGAAGGAACTCCAGGCGGCGACTCTTCCTGTCTGCCAATCCAGCACGGGGTTGTGCAGATGCAACCAGGGGTACCCAAGGATGACAGGCGTCACAGAGGAGGACAGGACGTACAGGGTGAGATCCTCTCGGTGGTTACCAGAGATTATGACAGGGACTGGTTGCGTGCGATGAGTCACTTGTCCGAGGGGCGCACGGGAAAGGGTGATCAGGCTGAGAGGAGCGCCAGAGGGTGGCAGGGGATACCCAATTGGGTTGCCAGGCTCTTAGAAATGAAGCTCTGCTCTGCTCCTGAGTCCACCAGTGCGTGTGTGAGATGCCCCGTGGCGTTGTGACAAAATCTGATGGGCAAGGATAGACTTGTGAGGGGATTTGACCGGTTAGAGTCCGCGAGGCACCCTACAGTGACTCGTGGACCTCCCCGTTTGGCTTCTCCGGGCAATGCTCCACGGTGTGTTGGTCTCCTCCGCAAGCAGAGGCCCAACTCCCGGCGGCGCTGTTTCTCCGCTAGGGGGAGCTTTGACCGACCAACCACCATCGTCTCCGATTCCTCGGAAGACTCCGGTGGAGGTAACACCAGGGAGCGGCCTTGAGGTGTGCGGACAGGGCCTCCACGCGAGCAGCTGATAGACTTCCGCTCGGTAGACCGTTCATGCAGCCTGTTATCTAAACTAATGGTTGTGGAGATCAGCTCCTCAAGAGTCTCCGGAAGATCTCGACCGGCCAGCTCATCCCTCAGACCAGAGCTGATGCTGCGGAGGAAGATGCCACAGAGTGCGGCCTTACCCCAGCCAACCTCCTCCGCTGCGACCCGAAAGTCGATAGCATAATCCGCCGCTGACGGGCTTCCCTGTTGGAGACCAAGGAGCCAGTCAGTGAGGACGCTATCGCGCCGGGAATGATCAAATACCTCAAGAAAGCTCTGCACGAACTGGCTATAGGAGAGGTTTGCGTAATTGGGCTTCGCCATGACGGCGTAAGCCCAAGTTAGCGCTTGCCCCTCCAGAAGATTACTGATGTAGCCAATTTGGCTGTGGTCCGAGGGAAAATCCACGGGAACGCGCAGAAACACCGACTCACACTGCATAATGAACCCCCGTGCTCCACCGAGCTTCCCGCTGAAGCGGGCGGGGGTTGGAATCGGTGTGAGTCGAGTAGGGGTCCCCGTGGCAGACTGACCGGGCACCAGAGCGGCAGGAGCTAACCCTCCCTGGCGAGCCGAGGGGAACGCCTGCTGGGGGGTCCAAGCTGTCTAACCGGTGAGTTATGTTGACCAACTGGTTCAAAATCACCTGCTGTTGGTGGGCTATTAAATATACCCGAGCTTCGAGGGTGGAAAGACGGCGTGCGAGCCCGCTGTCTGCTGAGCCGCTCTGCTGGAGCCGTACTGACATAATGTCTGGCCCAGGAGACACGCACGCAGACTCAGGATAGATTTAACAGCTTTATTCAACAAGCAGGTGTGTCTGAATGGATGTGTGTGGTATGTGTATGTGTTGAGGGTGAACGCCGATGCGCAGGAAGCAGAGCAGCGCGCCATACAGCCGGACAACCCTATGGAGAGAGAGCAAAGGACAAGGGTAAAAGGCACCACACCTGTACAGGGATAATGAGTTGTGTGATGCTTACTTGTGGGTACAGGTGGCTGGCGTTGGCAAGGGAGAAGCCCGGGAGACAGCGTCCTGCAGAGCCTGTGTCGATGGTGAGAGTTTGTCGGTGATGACGGGGAAATCCGCCGCCTGGGAATCCACCTGTGCACAGGGGTGAAGACTTGGAGAAAGGTAAGGAATGCTTATGTGAGGTAGAAGTCTTGCTGGTGATCAGAGGTTGATACACGAGCTACAAAGTGCCGATGCGAACAGACGGCTCCAGACCGCAGCACTGGGCTGAGTGGGCTAAATAGCCCGCTGCTGACGAGGCGCAGGTGTGCGCGCAGCTGAGGCCGCTGATGAGCGGCGAGTCGTAACACAGACATTGTTTTGGCAAAGTCACACACCGATTCTACATTAAGTTTTGTGACTTCCGACTGCTGGAGACGGATGTCATTAATGTCGACGTGAATAGCAATTGTGGAGTATTTACAGTTACTTTTAGTCAGCATTTTCAAATTTGACTCAATGTCACTGTGTCTGTCCCCAGGAATGCATTTGACTATGGCTGCTGGAGTCTCTAGGTTCACATTTCTGACTACAGAGTCGCCAATGATCAGAGTTTTTTCCTCAGCGGGTGTGTCACTGAGCGGGGAAAAACGATTAGAAACATAAACCGGTTGGTGGTTTACCTGGGCTTTGCGGCTAGGCTTCCTTCTCACCATCACCCACCCAGTCTCCTCGCTGTTGAGGAGGACCGGAGGACCACTAACAGGGCCTATGCTAGTGAGCTCCGCTGCAGCTAGGGGACGTCCGTCAAGATTAACTGGCGCGGACGGTGTTTCAATGCAGCGGAGCCGGGAATCCAGATCAGACAACCTCACCTCGAGCACCTCAAAAAGACAACATTTATTACATTTACTGTTATCACTAAAAGAGGCAGTGGTGTAGCTAAACATCTGACAGAGAGAGCACACCAGAGGAGGAGAGGAAGGAGAGCTAGTAGCCATAGCAAGTGGCTAACCCGAAGCTAACAAAAACACAGATGAAAGGTGAAGAGAAGGCTGAAGAGGGTGATTGATGACACTGAGTGCGCACACAGGTGCAAGAGGCTTGATAAACAGAAATGAGAACTAACAGTAGATGGAACAAAAGTGGTTAAAATACAGTTAAAAGCAAAATCCCCTGGAGAGTGAGGAGAGCAAACCACATGGACAGACAGCAATACAAGAAGTGACGATACGTTACCACAAGCGCAGCGCATCACCTGACTTTTAACAAAGGAATGTGAATTCAATTGCGGCTTGGGGTAAAAGTGCAGTTCCTGGCTGTCCTTTTCCTGGGTGAAACAATATATTTAAGCTGAAGAATAATTCTTATTGATGAACCAAAGTGAGATGATGCTACAGTCCCCCCTTTTGGTATTGACGGTGAGTTTTATTCAGTGTCGATATCAAACCTAGGCATCAAATTCCAATTTGGCGATTCTTGATCCAAATGCTGAACTAAAGGTTCTGATGTCCATAAGTCTTTAGCTTGTAACAGTATCTATCTCAAAGTGTAGATCCTTAAATTTGGTTTTCTGGAAAACTTCTAGAAATTTTCAAAAATAATTTGGGTATTGTGGGGAGAGTGAAATAACGAGGCTGAATTATTTCTTAATTCAGGTTTTATTGATACCTTCACATCCCCAGCCATCTCTCAAAAACCGAAGAGGATGAGCTGAGTCAAAACCTTCTTATTTATACATACAAGATCAAAGGAAGAACCACATATCACCGTCAAAACCCCCTATTGACAATAACTCTCCCCCCGAGCCCTTCAGTCCTCCGCCTGGCCCCCAGGAGGTCAGGAAGTCCTTTCAGCTCCTTATCGCCGTACCTCCGTCTTCTTGCTGTTATCTCCAGGCGGTCCAGACATATTGTCCCATCCAAGACGTGAGGTCAATCCACACATGCAATCTCAAGCATCCCAATGTGCTTATACATATGTAGGTAAAAATACATGAGCTACAGGTATGACAAAATATAAACATTGTATTATTGTCTAGGATATACTAAAATTCTGTATATGCCGGTAAAGGCTTAAAAGTTCTGGGTACAAAAGTGTGAATGAGAAGTATGTGGGTTTTGACATACTTGATATAAATGTTTTGGGTTTGCTGTAAAATATCTAATCAAAATTTCAAAAGTAGTTTAAATGTGCATAAAATCTAAATACAGTGTAAAGAATAAGTATTTGTATATACGCATGCATGTATTCAAAAATCTTAGTGTCACGCCGCGCCATTCATCAGCGGCGCCACCTGCTCACGCACCTGACAATCATCAGCGGCGAGGGATAAAGGCCGTCTCGCCCGGAGGCTCGGCCTGAAGCCGTCAGACTTCGTCCCTCACCGTTGTGAGCATACTTCTCTTCAGCGTCACCATTTTGGTAAGAAGATCGCTTACCTCTCTTCTTCAGTCTTCTCCCCTGTGCACAGGTGGATTCCCCAGCGGCGGATATCTCCTCTCCATCGCCCAATCCTCGCTGCTGTATGGAGCTCTCCAGGTGGCTGTCTTCCGGGCTTCGCCCCCTTGTTGTGCCAGCTGTCCTGACCCACCAAGTAAGTCCTTCTCTCGCCATAAATCCCTCCTGTGTTGGTGTATGCCCGTCACCCTCTCCCTGTGCTCTCTCCATAGGGTTGCTCGGCTGTACGGTCACCTGCCTCTGTGCCTGGAGCAGACACCATCACCAACACATTTACTTCCCGCAGACACGCACTCATTCACCCCTGCTGTTAATAAACTCTTTGAACTACTCTAAGCCTGTGTGTGTGCGTCTCCTGAGCCGTGCAATATGTCACTTAGGAGTGTAGGTCAAAAGCAAAATAAAAAAAGAAAAATTCTTGCTCATATTTGAGGTCGAGGTTTAGACTAATCAATATTGAGGTTACTCAAGGAGGTTCAAATTGAATTGGTTTAGCTAGACTAAACCATGGTTCCACAGATGTCCAAATCATAGGGTGTTTAAGGCTTTTGTTCAGAAAAACTGAGTGGACATGGGATGTCATCATCATGCTTCGAATGGCAATGACAAGTAAATTTGGATTTACTGCAAAGAGGATAAGATTATGTGATAGCATGTTCATTGCTAAAGTGTTAACTGAAAAGCTAATTTTTCTAGCTACTTCTGAGAGTAACATAGACATTGGCTGTGTGTGAGCTGTGTGTGAGTTCAAGACCTTGTTGAGTTTGACTGAAGCTTCGGAGCAAGCATTCAAAACCAACACAGTGTCTTGTAAGATTCTGGTAACAGTTTGTGGTTCGACAACCGGGCATTTCGGTTTAGCGGTGTTGACCGAGTTAACAGTGGGCGTGCTAAGGCTAACAAGAGGCTCTAACAACAAGGTTTTTATTGAGAATCCACCTGAGGATCGTTGGCTTTTTGTCTTGACTTGATCCAGTTCTGACTGGGTAACAGTGGGTGTGATTGCTAGGCAGATGGCTAAACTGATAAACAGGAGGGCCATCATCCTGGAAAACAGGTAACAGTGAGTGATTTTGGATCTTAATCTTCTTGTTGAATTTTCTTTAGATACCTGATTGGCAAATAAAAATTCTTAGAGGTGGAGCTATTTCTTTTGGAGATTGAACTCTAAACCTTAGATTGTTTTTCACCTTTAATGTGAATTTTAATGTTATTAGCTCAAGCTAATGGTGTTGAATGTTTTGTGTATACTATTTGATAATAGTAAGTTGATTGAAATTAGTGTAAGGACTAATTTGGTTTTAATATACCATTTCCTTTTTGGAAGATTTGATGCAGTTAGCTGATTGTTTGGAGAAATTTGACTGAGTGTACTTTAGGCTAGTAGTTAGCTACAGTTATTTTTCAGACGTAGGTTTGATTTTAATCTTATTTATGGATTTGACATAAACTTGACAGTGTTGTACGTGACAAGTCCCATGGGGTTTTGATAAAGTTTGCTCTGATTTTGGTGAGCCCATTTGAAAATGGGGTCTTGGATTTGGCACTTGAGTGGCCAAAGTTTGTTGTTGACAATGTGTGGATTCATCCACTCGGGCAGGAATTTAGGAGTGATTTTCTCTTCCTGTAAATTGATTTCTGGTGTTTGTGGTACAATTGTGGGGTGGAAGATCTTGTCCCCCCTTTGCAGTTTGTCATGCGAGAGTTTTTGGTCGTTGTACGCTTTGTGTCGTTTGGCGAATCGGTCCAAATGTTTTTGAAATACAGCCTTGGGATCGTTGTATGTCGTTTTGATGATTTTGTGTTCTGCAGCTGAAATGTTATGGACGTTGGCAGTCATCACCCCCCTCTGGTTTCAAGGAACTCTGAGCGGTGGCGATGATGGTTCGTCGTAAGCAGGAACAGGAGTGCCATTGCATAGCTGCAGAGGAAGTTGTGTCTCATGAAGTGGTTTCAGTTTTGGTATGCCAAAGGTTTTAGACATGGGAAGTGCATGTAAAGTTTTATCCGACCGGTGTTTGACGGTTTTATGGATCATTTGGTTACAAGCTTGCGTGAATGTGCGCCTTGCGTTTGCAAAAGTTGGGTTCATTGTCACAAAAACTTGAGATTTTGGAGGGTCCAGAGAGCCGCTTGGTATGGCTCTTGTGACCATGCAGGCCTCAGGGGCCGGTGGGTGGGTTTCAAAACGTGATACCACCATTGAATCATGGGTATCAAGGGTTTCAAGGGGGCCGTTTGGAGTTTTCTGCTTGGCCATTGAGTTTTCAAGGTCATTTGCTTCCTTGGCTTGACCTTGTATTTGAAGGCGACTTTTGACTTCTTGCGGACAGTACTCACCTTGGTCTTTGCAGTCGCTTTCAATTGGTTGCAGTTGTTCTAACAGTGCTAGTTGTGTGAGGCTTGGGGTGTCCAAAGTATTCAGAGCAAAGCACTGCAATTCAGTTGTCCTTGTTAGGTCAGATGGGTGAGGGTGCTGCGTTTGAGCCCATAGTGTGAGGTTCTTGAAATCAATCAGTGGCTCAAAATGGTTAAGTAGGTCTTTGCCAACAAGCAATGGAATGGCATCAAGCTTGGACATATAGACCGGATGTGTCAAGGTCATGGGTCCAATGGACATGTTTAGTAGTGATACACCCAACAGGGTTGTTTCAGTGAGTGCATATGGTCGCACGGCTAATGAACAAGGTTCCAGTTTTAAATGTTTGTGAGCGCGGT
The DNA here is from genome assembly GCA_020510985.1 of Pholidichthys leucotaenia. Taxonomy (NCBI): domain Eukaryota; kingdom Metazoa; phylum Chordata; class Actinopteri; order Cichliformes; family Pholidichthyidae; genus Pholidichthys; species Pholidichthys leucotaenia. The sequence continues at coordinate 256,612,800 of CM035840.1, forward strand.
TAGCGGCTACACGTAGTTTGTCAAAAAGGTTGTGTGACATGAGAGTGATGTCAGCGGTGGTGTCTAAAACAGCGTCCTGACACATCACGTCTTCAAGGGTCAGTGGAAAGTAGAATTTCCGTGCCACCCCCCTCTTGCTTAAATTACATAGAAATTGTGGAACCGGTGGTTCAACACAGAGTTGGGAAATGTTGTTTGAGGAGTGGTCTGTGACCTGTGGTTGGGCTGCCATAACAGCACTGGACTGTGTTGAGTCCTTTGGTTCTTCCTCATTTGCAAAAGAGATTTTCTTCTTGCATTTCCTTCTTTTGGAACGTTTGTTTTGAGTCGTTATAGCTGATATAGCTAGGATGTTAGCGATTCTATTTTCTTTGATGCTTTGAATCTCCGCTAGGAGGTGTTTGAGAATTTCAATATCTTCTCTACTGAGAGTAGGAGTTTCTTCTTTCTTCCAAGGTTTGTGATAGGTCTCTGCTTCTGAGCTTCTGTGATGAGATGAAGACCATTTGTTGTGGTTACACGTGTCTTCGTATCAGTATCTGTCATCATGGTAGTCTGTATCGCGTTCTCGTGACCTATCCTGTGGATATGGTCTATGACAGTAGTCGGGTTCTTGCAAAGTTGATCTAAAGTGATATCCAGAGGACCTAGTTTGGTTTTGACCTTGATGAGGCCGGTTGGAAAAATGTTTTGGTTGTTTATGTACTCGCGATGTGGGAGGTGGAGTAGAGCGAGGAACTCCTTCCAACTCCAAGGTGTTAGATGCATCACTGATAGCTAGCACTGTGGCAGGCTCAGCATGCTTGTTGCAACTTTGTTGCTGTTTCTGGAATGCATAGTGTGCAAATTCTCTCAGCTGACTTATCGAATTTGACCTTGGGTTAGCTGTAACTCCAAGGTAGTGACCCACAGTGGGATGGAGGTTTTGGATGAAGAGGGTTTTGAAATTGTAATCTCCTTCCATCCCTGGTGTATTCTGAGATCCAAAATATGCAAGTAGGAGTCTCTGGTAGTAGGCCTGTGTAGGCTCTGAGCATTCTTGCTTCACGGCTAGGGCTGCAGTTAGCCCTGCCTGTAGGCAGTCGTCGAAGAATTCCTTTTCGATGGCTTTGCAGAGCAGCATGTAGTCTGCTTTGATGTTTGCCGGCTGTCTGTCTATGAATTTTGATGCTGACCTGTTAGATGTTAGTTTGATCAGATAGATGCAATCGTCAGTTGTAGCATCAGGATACTTATGTAGCTAGTAATCAATGTCCTGCAAATAGACTTTGGCATCAGATGAACCCGTAGGTCCTGGATAAAATTTGGTGACATTTTGTGCGATCTTGTTAAGGTCGCGGTCTGAAGAGGCACACACACGCTGTCCACACGGTCGTCCGTATTCGAAACGGGAATCAGGCGAGGGAGCGTGGTGGATGTCCCAGTGTTCATGCGCTTCCTTTAGGAGCAGTTGACATTCCTTGCAGTCATTCTTCACATTTTCAAGTTGACGTTCAACTCTTCTGGGTTCCTTCTTTGTGTCTTGAAGGGCATCTTCAAGTTCATTGTTGTCTTGGTGAAACAGGTCATTGTCATGTCATGTCACGTCATGTCTTAACCATTTATTTTCTGACTCTGCACGGTCCAAATCTTGTAATGCTTCTTCCAGTTGATTTAGAGTTTTGTCATTCTCCTCTTGAGATTGTTCCAAATTTCCTTTTAATGTTTCATTCTGTTCTTGGAGAGATAGGATTGTTGTTTGTTGATTTGCTAGCTCGTTCTCAGCTACCTTTAATCTTGCAACTAATTTTTGCACAGAAGGCAAGGACCTAACACACTGGTGAGGTCCTTGCCTTCTGGTGGAGTTCCAGTGTGGTCATTCAAAAGTTCTTCAGTGAGTTGCTTCAACTCTTCGGGCTGTGTTTTCTTGACCCGTGTTATGAAGATAGAAATTAAATCAGAAGTCCATACTTCCAATGTTCCTTGAAGGTCATCCAGTTTGGTAAATCGGTCGGTTGTCTGTTGACTCGTCATGTTTTACCATTTTTGTTATTAAAAAAAATAATCAACTTGATTATAATTAATTTGTTAGACAAGGTTTGATCTTGAGTGTTTTATTTTACAACCGTGATAGTTGAAAGTTCCTTTTAGAATTTGTTCTAATTTGTAGTTTTACAAGATGGGAAATAGAACTTTGAAATTATTTAGGAATGTAGAGATGCTTTTATTCAATTCCTTTGTTGAAACTATATGTTGACAAATAAAGCTGAATTGAAATTGAGTGGAATTTGTGTTTCACAAACAAAATAAAAATTTAAATTGTGTGGACTGACTTCTTTACTTTGATTTTCAAAGTCTAGTATTGGAATTTTTCATCAATAACTAGCTTTGGAATTTTACCGAATGTCACTTTGAAAGTGAGGATTTTATTTACAAATAGAAAGACAAAAACAAAAGTGGTTAAATGCTTTAAAAATTTAAGTTTAAGTTTCCACTTTCTTTTAAAGTTAAGGCTTTCCTTTGGTTTTATTTGTTAAAACCTATTTTCATTTGAAGCATTGAATGTTTTAAATATTTACAAATTAGGAAACAAGTGAATTGCTTTGGGTATTTGGTATCCAAGGATTTCTTAGGATTGAAGTCAATATTGATTTGTTTTGATTGTTATCTATAAATTTCTTATTTACAAATGTTTGCACCTTTTGACTTTTCCTTTTTAAATCCTGGGAAAATTTTAAAATTATGCAAGTTGGTTAAATGTTTTTCTTTTCCTGTGGAGAAAACATGAACTAAGAAATGAGACAATGAGTTTAAGTAACCTAGAGCTTCTCTTAAGTGTTAATTGCTTAATGTGGTTTCCTAAATTTGAGAATAAATATAATTATAAATATTCAGTGAATCTGTAAATTTGTTAAAATGCACAGGTTTGATCCTACTTTAAGATTACTCTTGAGTAAACATCAGCATTAGAATCCTTAAGCTAAAACTGGGTTTCTGTGGGGAAGGAATCACACAATATCACATTTAAAACAGCAAAATAGACACAGATATAGCTTCAAAGTTTGCACTTTTTCTTAAAAGTGTGTAAATATGTTTGCTTTTAACTTAAAAGATTACAATATGTGGTTACATAAGTGATTAAATACAATAGGGATGTTTTTCTATGTTCCTGCTGTAGGTCTACCTATACAGTGAGTGGAATCTCACCAATGAGAATCTTTCAGAAGCCAACAAGTCTACTTCCTTTTGTTCTTGGCATAAAACTTTTGAATTGTTGTTAAATTTAGTTTATTTCAAATAATATGAATTGCTTTGGAATTACTTTGAAGACTTAATTTGGTTATAAATCGGCTTTAAAGATTAGGAGTTTAAATTTAAAAAAATGCACTCCCTATGTTTCACCACAAGATGGATGCAGTTTTTGTCCACACTCCCGGAAGAGGAAACCCAATGACGTCACTCGGGGATTCCAGGATTTCTACTCAAAATGGCGGCTACAAGGAACTTGCCTTAAGTGGACTTAAGATGGCTTTGCTCGGCCGATCTACACATACTCAGTTTTCCCGTGCAAGACTGACGGTCGTGCATGTGACTGCGCATGACACGTGGATGTGGGCACAAGTCTCAGTCAATAAAACCACACCTTGTTTTTCAAAAGCGGAAGAGCTTCGATCTTCCTAAAACTTTATTCAAACTAGTTTACACAATGGTTAATTCAATTAAATTCCCCAAGGGTTTGCTTCACCTGTGGGGTTTTGAACTAACGGGAGCACGGAAAAGATTGCTTCGCTGTTCGGTCCTAGGCCTATTTTAATTATTCAACGTGTAATCACGCTTCTTAAGCATGCATTAACACAAACACTGAGCCAAATGGGGTGGGGTCCCCCCCCCCTTCGTGGTCAGCACACACACACACACACACACACACAGCAGTAATCAGGGAGCGGGCGAATTCACCCCCTCCCCCTTGTGACACAGAGACAAAGACAATGGCTGCAGGTGTCAGCCCTGCAGACAAACGAACCTCCTTTGTTTTTAAAAGTTATAAGTTTTGACCAAAACTACACACAGCTTATGTTTTCATATTTTCATTCTGAGTATGTTCAAAGTTGAATCCCAGCGTCACACGGGCAGCACCACAATCCGTAACAGTATATGAATTAATTATTATGATCAGGTCTAAAAATTATTTAATTTATATTAATGTCTTGGAACCTGAGATAAATTCTCGGTTCACACACACAGGAAAAATTGATAACACTCGTGTAGGGGCACCAGCTTCCATCTAAAGAAGCAATTTTGACATTTATTTCACTTTATACCTTTTTAATCACTCAATAAATTAATTAATAATCAGTCTCAAAATTTTAGTGAATTCGATACTGGGGACTTAAACCAGAGTCAGAATGAAATAAATTCTCAACAACTTCTCTCATTTTCACATATTTATTAAATGAAATGATGATTAAAAGACGTTGCAATGATTTCATTAACCATAAAATTAAACTTGTAAATGATAGATTAACAATGTCAACATTTGCAGAACCAGGGTTAACTGTGAAATGAATTTAGATTAGTTTGAGTTAACAGATTGTGGAAGACAATGCAAATTTATGGGGAAAGTTTTACTAATTATATGAAAAGTTCTGGATTACTCTAAAGAAAATAAAAACAGAATTTTAATGAAAAGAGGAGTTATGTTTATGTCTCCTTAATTTTGCATTTGATCAAATATTGAATTATCCTCAAATCTCAGACGTTTGATTCAGCAGATGGATAAAGAAAGTGCAGCTCACTTGCTTCCTTGTTGAAGATTTGAAGTTGCATTCTTTCATCATCCTCATGAAGCTTTCGATGTAAATAAGTATCAACTGAATATTTGGCCCGCAAATACTCAGTGATACAACTTTCCCAGTCTATTGTCTTACTATGAGGTCCAGCGTGATGGCGTCTACTTTTTCGTGGCTCGTTGAGTTCTTCAGCTGTGAAATGGTGCTGCGTCGCCTCCTTCTTCGTTGGCAAACGGCTTTCCAGGGAATTCGAGAATAATTGCAAAAATCTGATCTCAATAACAAAATTAACAGATCTTCGGACTTTGTGGAGATGAAAATAATTTCTAGTGTGTAAGTTGGTCAATATAAAATAAAAAAAAGAGAAAGTCAAGATTTAAACTTAAATTAAAATTAAAACGGTGGTTTTACAGAAAGTTTAACAGGAAAAAGTGATTAGAGTTTTAAACTCTTAATTAGAATTTGAGCTCAAAGAAAAAAGGAATCAATTCCCAGACGTTTAAGAGAAAAGAAAAACATTAATATACACAAAGTTACGCGTTATCTGCTCTGTGATTGTCGAAAAGCAACATGTGGGAGAAATCCTTTGTTCTCCGGTAGTTCTCTGCTGTGTAGAGACGAAGTGAACAGAACAATGGGCAGAGACAAAAGAGACAAGAGTGAGAGGGAAGCAATGGCGTTGTTTCCTTTTATAACTTCAGTCGAGCTTTCGCGGGCTTCCAGGTTGACAGGAGATCAGACCAATAGCCTTCCTTCGTGGACGGGCTTTAAGAACTTTAGTCCAATAAATAAACAGTCTTTTGTCTGGAACTTTGAGAGAGCTGTTGTCAAGCAGAGATTGGCTGAGATCGGTCACATGATTTGAGAGATATTTTGGCAAATCTTTAACACTTAATATTCATGTATACATTTATGTATATAAACTAAGCTAACCTTAATGATTAGTGTAACTTATACCCAGTGCTTTAAACATTTTTAGCATGCGCATACAGTGTATATAATCACAGATTAATATATTTCAAACCCATTATTGATTTTCACATTAAAACATCAGAGTCCATTTACTTTTCCTGGCGTCCTGGAAAAGAGAAATGTTTAGAATTGAGTTAACACAGATGTGATAAAAAACTTCACTGGTTAGATTTGCATGTCCCAGAGTTGTGGATATTGTGGGCCATATGACGTACTTCAGGGTTCTGTTCTATGTCCAATGTTTATGGGCCATAAAGTCAAAACAGGAAGTGCATTAGGGTGAATTCCTTAGACTGGTTTTAACAAAGGGATGTGAGTTCAGTTGCGGGTTGGGGTAAAAGAGCAGTTCCTGGCTGTCCTTTTCCTGGGTGAAACAATGTCTTTAAGCTGAAGAATAATTCTTATTGATGAGCCAAAGTGAGATGATGCTACACGGACTTCAGACGAGAGTGGTGAGCCTTCCGCTCCTGGGAATGTTTCTTCATCGGTCCAGGTTGCACTGAGGGAGAATGCTTCACGAGTCATTGACGAGACTCGATAACCATGGTCAGTAGAGCAGTCAGACCCGTGTAGCTCGAGAGATTGGGGCACGCCTCAATAAACTGGGCTGCACTGTCAACTAACCCAAAAACGATCTCGGGAGTGTGGATGTCTTGAGCCTTGAGGCAAAATTCACAACAAGTTTGGCGACCACACACTCCTCCTCGCTCAGTCCAAAGACTCGAAAGTCCATGGTGGAATGTCACCCAGAACCTCCGGATGGAAAAAAAGTGAAAATGTGAGAAAAACCCCCCCAGCAAACTCACTGTCATGAACTTGGGCTTGGTGACCCAAACCCAGTCCTGACACTGTGGCTATTTTGTCTCTTTACATTGTTTATTTTCCATCAAGCACTTCAGGGAGCCCTTTGGGCACTCCGCTCCCTTACAGCTCGGCCACGGCCCCTCCTTCAGTCAGTGGCACAAGCTGTTCCTCACTACGCATGCATACACACACGGCTCCATTCATCTCCATTCACATGCTCAGACACTCACTGATGACCACCTGTTTTCTATTCTGTCCAGCCCACACACTTTCACATGAGCGGCCTCTTTCCTCATTAGTATTGTCATTACTTCAGCTCAGATTGAACCAGAAGAGACTGCCAGATCATTGTGAAATGTACATAGTCGCTGCTTCCTCTGTGTATGTTAGCTTCCACTCCCTACTCAGCACTTTCAGCCTGACTAAGTTATCTTCTTCTCATGCTACCTGACATTGTTTGTTACTTGTCGTGAGTGGCTGTTCCTGTTTCACCTACCCTCACCGGACGGCACGGACTGCCTCAGACCGCTCAAGCCTGTAAGTCTATTTTTGCCTTTCTCCTTGTGCAGTTAAACTGTTCTGCTGCACTAGGCCTCTCCCTTGGGCTGTTGAGTGTCCGAGAGGCGTCCCTGTTTTCCTGGTGCCCTCCATGTCTATAATCTCATCCCTCTGTTTGACATTGTGACTGTTTGCTGGACAGTACATAATTTGTTGTTCAATAAAGTGCACGCTACTACTTCTGCATGTGGGTTTTAATTCCTTCCTCCGTGTGCTGCGTAATGGCACACGGGGAATCATAACACTCACAGCTGCTGGTGCACACACTGGCAGATCCCTTCTGTCAAGAACTCCCTTGTCGGGGCAGAATAAAGGCCCCAAATGCAAGCTGCAAGCTGTGTATTTTCACTTAATCGTGAAAATACACAAAAGAACAAACAAACAAACAAACAAGATCAAACCAAAAAACAGTAGGAATAAGGGACAAAGAAGAAGCCAAAAATAGCGAAGGCTTAGGCAAAAGGAGTCGCCAGCTAAACCTGGGAATACTAGCCATGGAGCGCACGCTAGCAGAAATAAAGGAAACAATTCAAAAGACACTTATGTGTGTTAGTCACTAGTAGGGTGCTGTGCCCGACGATGGTGCAAAGCCCCTTATATAAGGCTACAAACAAAATAAGACAAGTAGCAACAGGTGTGAGCAACCTGAGTGGGCAAAGATAAAATCCGGACCAGATGGGAATAATGAGGGAGCCATTGGAGCTGACAGCTGACAGGGCCATTCCCAAGCAGAGCAAAAACTCCAGAAAGCCATTGACAGCTTTCAACTCCGAGAGCAAGAACATAACAGAATACAAATCTAACGATAAGGCAAAAAATGGAGACAGGCAAACTCAAAAATACAATAAACAAACTATAACGAACGTAAATGGGAAAATAAACCATACTGAGAAACAATACGTGACAACTCAAAATGACAACACAGTACAAATATAAAAAAAATAAGTAGACAACCTTAGCCTGGTGGAGCTCCCCCGCGCTCAGAAAGTGACACTTGGGTTCTGCAGCAGGACAGTGATCCAAAACACACCAGCAAGTCCACCTCTGAATGGCTTAAGAAAAACAAAATGATGACTTTGGAGTGGCTAAGTAAAAGTCCTGACCTGAATCAGATTGAGATGCTGTGGCGTGACCTTAAAAAGACAGTTCATGCTCAAAAAACCTCCAGTGTGGCGGAATTACAGCCATTCTGCAAAGAAGATTGGGCCAAAATTCCTCCACAGCCAACATTCCTCCACACGGACAACAATCTTCCTCATTGCCAGTTATCACTAACGCTTGTTGCTGCTAAGGGTGGCCCAATCAATTATTAGGTTTAGGGGGCAATCACTTTTTCACACAGGCCATGTTGGTTTGTTTTTCCCTTAGTAATAAACATCTTCATTTAAAAACTGCATTTTGTGTTTACTTGTATTATCTTTGTCAAATATTTACATTTGTTTGATGATCTAAAAAAATTCAGTGTGACAAGCATAAAAAACAGGAGAAATCAGGAAGGGGGCAAACACTTTTTCACACCACTATAGCTGTCCAACTGCATCTGTCCCAGCAAATGATCAAACTTCTCAAAACTTTAATCTCCAGAGAGGCAACAGAAAGAGCTGTCCACCCTCTCCCTCACTTTTTACCATCTTTAGCAGAAGCCATAAGACAAAATGTTGATATTAGAGCTATCCAAACCGGAGAAAAAGAACACAAGGTAAGTCTTTATGCTGATGATGTATTATTTTTCCTTGAAAACTCACAAAGATCTCTTCTTCAGACAGTGGCACTCATTGATAAATTTTCATCACTATCAAACTACTTTATTAACTGGAGTAAATTAACAGTCTTACCTATAAATTGTAATTTTTGCAAATATATCCACTATTCCAATACATTCAGGTAATATTAAATATTTAGGGATAGATATTTCCCCCAGGGTCTCAGAGTTACTGCAACTAAATCACATTCCTCTTCTAAAAACGACAGAAGATGACCTTGTGCTGTGGAAGACATTACCTATATCATTAATGGGAAGAGTCGCAACCGTTAAAATGATGGTCCTTCCAAAAATCAACTCTTTATTTTCAATGATTCCTACCCAAACATTTATAGCCTGGTTTAGGTCCCTAGACTCAAACATAAGTACAGTTTTATAGAAGGATAAACCATCACAGATCAATTTAAAAAGTTTTCAAAAAGCAAAAGAGTGAGGAGGGTTAGGTTTACCTTTTTTTTTTTTTAATTTCTTCTTAGTCAATAGACTGCAGTTTGTTTCTAAATAGACAAAATCAACCCCACTAGGAAACCCATGGTTAGTTGCTAAACAGACTTTCTGTGGGTCGCTAAATATCTCTGACTTACCTTTTAAAAGTTCCTGTATTAAAGACCATGACTGTTTTAAAAGCATTAACATTAGCTCCTCTCTGACAGCCTGGTGGAATTTTTTAAAAAAATAACGAGGTCTTCACTTGTCCCTTGCAAACTCACGCCCATTTGGAATAATCCTGATATCCTACAACAAAAGACGATGTTACATTTTCCACTACAATATGAGAAAGGAATAAAAAAACTTAGAGCATCTTATGTGAGGTGGTAATTTTATCCAATTCCAGGAACTGGTGTCATAGTATGACATCAGTGATAAAAAGATCCTTGAATACCAACAGCTTTAATCCATAATAAAAGCAAAATGCAATCTCAATTAGAAAGATTTAGAAGTACCAGTTAAGGTGACAGAGTTTCTAAATCTTTGTTCTCCTGAATTGATATCAAAAATACACTGACTATTATTATTGTACAAAAGTTCTGGCAGAAGACATGTGAAGACTTATCAGCATGGCTTGGGAATCGTATCCCATCCTCTCCCGCACTTTACATACTAGGTAATTTAAGTGAAATGAATATATAGATGACCAGCTTTGGACTACAGAAACTACAACGATGGGATCGGGTGAAGGGTTTGTGACGAATACGGGAACAACAGAACTGTTACAACACGATGGAGACTCCAACACAGACGGACACATGGTGCCACCACTATCACAGGAACATGTGAGGCCAAGCAAGGCACCTCTCAAAGCTATGGACTGCTTTTGAGTCAGCAGCGACGAGAGGTCAGTACAGCGAATGACCAAGTCACAGCCGACAAGACCGCGGACACCACTGAAGATAGTGGTGCAGCTGGGATCAGCCCATACTTTTGACTGAGGGATGGTTCAGTTCGGCACGCGAACCAACTCCAGCATGTCCAGATGGCTGCTCCAGATGGCGAGGCTTTGTGGGAGTCAGCTGATGCAGAGTGGGATCCGGGCCCCAACATTGTGAAGATTTGGCCCCCGGGGGCCCAGCATCTCCAGGTGCGCGTCTACCGCGAGCCCACTACAAGGCCCCTCCAGCAGAACCGCCTTCCCCATGGAAGACTGTAAAAAGGAAAAATGACTGTTTGGTTAGGAGCATGCTGGCAAAGTGGCACAATAACCCACTCAGTCGCGTTGGGTCCAGCGGTGGTCCATCTGCTGACCCTAGTTCATGTGCTCAGTGTTTATGCATACCAAATTGGGAAGGGTCTAATTAGAAGTTTTCTCTATTTTGCAAGGGGGAGAGAGAATGTCATTTAGGTATTTCATAACAGGAACTGCGCGATGGCATAGCCGGCCAGTGACATCATCACAGCGACCTATATGGGGAGAGCCGGCCATCTTACGACCTCTTAATCGGTGACTCGTCCTCAGGGCACATCAGGGAGCTGAGTGCTTATTTACTTGTATTGTTCAACAACAGTCTGTACAATAAAGTTTGAGTTCCAGCACAGCATCTGTGTCCAACATCATTACCAGGTTTGTGAACATAACACATTTCAGAAGGTTAAAACTTACAAACATGCCATTTTTCAGTCAGTGACCCCTTTTAGCTGCTTTAGTTGTCCACATAGTGCTGTATATAAAGCTGTTCACAAAACATAATGCATTGTAAAAAATAACTAGTGTTACTCTTCTTAAAAAAAGTTAGTGTTTGGGCTGTCTTAAAATTTTAAGTTCACCGAACTTGAGCTTATGTGGTTATGTGTTTTATGTGTCTTTATGTATCTTCTCAAGTTGAGTCAGCTTAAAACTTTAAGGCAGGCCAAACACTAACTTTTTAAGTTGAGACAACATTTTTTTTTTTTTTTTACAATGTATAGAGTAATGTAGAAGGTATGATAAAGAGCAGATGTTTAATAAAATGTGGTAGTATTAACTTTTTTATCAATAACAGCAATGATCAACAAGCAAATGTCTGACTTGAGGGTTCCGGAAATGGTGTAAACACCATCGTCACTGAACTAACCTGAGTCAGAAATCGACTGGAGACTTGGAGAGGAAAAGGGAAAAGTGCAATTCTTTTGAAAAACTTGCAAAGCACCATAGATGCTGCAAAAAAGTCTCGGACCCCACACATGCTGTTCTTACCTCTCCACTTGCTAGCACCACTCAGCTGTCAATCACTCCCTGCCTAAGGAAATTGCTGCTTCATCCATGAGGCTACTTGAGCTGAAGCCGGGTTCAGTGATGATCAAAAAGTAGAGACTCCTCAGGTTCACCTTCTCTGTGAAAATACCTTAAAAATTAGGTATTAGCTCTCCAGTAAACTTATGTCTCCTCATGATTATTTGCAATTTTTATCTTCATATTGCATGGTACATTAAATCTGTGCTTGAAGATGTGTTTTTATCATTACTCTACATAGGGTTCTACGTTTTATTTATTAATACAGAGAAAACATTTATATGCTGTGCATGTAAGCTAATTATTTTAACATGTTCCAATTTATTGAAGTTCTATTTATCCTTTGATATTTTGGGTTTGCAGTGAACTCCCAGGCCTCCACTTCTGACACACTCAGACATCCACTGAGCAGTTTGCTAATACATGTTTTAAATGTCACATTCACATTCTGAATAATTTGCTTCTACAAGATTCAATAAATCTCCAGAGGCCCTGTAAACTTGGTAATAAATGTGCAGCAGTTTCGTTGGAGAAATATCAGTACTGACCGAGATGGTATGCATCTCCATAAGCAGGATAATTAGTCTGAGCCTCATCTGTAAGTTCAAGCTTTATCAGCTGAAAGACACTGGTTGGCACCTCATTTGGCTTTTTATTTATTTAATTTCTTTCTTAACTTTCATTTGGTGGAAAGGAAAAATAAAATTTTGGAAAGATTTTAAAATGATTTTGGTTTGGAATAAAATGTGTCCATTTATAGCAATGGTTCAGCTCAAAAATGTGCAATAAGGAGTGTGAAAGTGCACTGCAGAATAGGGGATTACTGGAGCTAGTAGTTACTGACCCCTTTGCAGTTATATTCTAGACTGTTTTCATACCTTTGACATCGGTTAGGGCGTTTCTTTCAGAACCCCCATCATGTCTCTTCTATGATAAACAGTGGCAGCTCATAGGACGAGACAAGGGAGGCGGAGCTTCCTCAGAAATTTGACAAGTAAAAGGGAAGAAATTATTCAAATATTGTGATAATAAATGTATTTTATATCATTATTGTCTAACATGTAGTCAGAATTTTGTCAGAAGTCCACAGGAGAAAAAAAATGGGCTTGCCACTGTAGGAACATTAATCAGCCAATCAGAAATTAGTTTTTGTTGCTATGTAAAATGTATGGAGGCAAGCGTACTTTCTGAAATTATTTAGCCAATCAGAAATCAGTTCATGTGTTGCTGTGAAAAATAAACCAATCAGTCAATCTTTTGACAATGTCACCGTAATAATGCATTTCAACACGCCGGTGCGCATGGAAAGGATATCCTGTCATGTAGAGCTCCTCCAGGGGCAGAATTGAGCACCTAACAGTCGTAAATAATCAAGAACTTAACAAGACACATGCAAGCTAGGTGACAAAAAAGAACTAAACTGGGAGCTGGGAGCAGCTCTGCGATCCACATGGAGAGGATATCAATGGCCTCACTCACACCATCACAGACTACCTCAGCTTCTCTGTGGACAACACCGTACCCACCAAGACCATACGGTGTTGCTCAAACAACAAACCCTGGATCAACCCTGAGATAAAAACACTTCTGAGAGAGAAGAAGAGGATCTTCAGGTCAGGGAACAGGGAGATGCTGAAGTCCGTACAGAGGGAGCTGAGGAGGAAGATCAGAGAAGGCAAGGACAGCTTCAGGAAGAAGATAGAGGACAAGCTGCAACAGAGCAACATCGGTGGGGTCTGGAGGAACCTTAAAACCATCTCTGGGTTCCAGAATACCTCCCCCTAGGCCACGGGGGGCAGGGAGTGGGCGAACAATCTGAATCTGTTATTCAATAGGTTTGACCAACCGCCCTCCTCCCCGACTGCACAACAACCACTGCTGCCTCTGAAGACATCAAGTCTTGCTGCCCACTCCCCACTCCACCATCACCCCCCCACTCCCAACACACAGCCCCCCAACCTGACCTTTACTAAGACCCAGGTGAGGACGGAGCTGAGGAAGATCAAGGCAAGGAAGGTGTCGGGAGCGGACGGCATCAGCGCAAAGCTCCTCAAGTCCTGTGCAGACCAGCTGTGTGGGATTGTGGACTACATCTTCAACCTGAGCCTGAAGCTGGGGAGGGTACCACAGTTGTGGAAAACAGCTTGTGTGGTACCTGTACCAAAGACTTCCCACCCCAAAGATCTGAACAGCTACAGACCAGTGGCCCTGACGTCCCACATGGTGAAGACCCTGGAGAGACTGCTCCTTGCTCACCTCCACCCCCTGGTGGGACCAGGAATGGATCCACTCCAGTTCGCCTACCAGCATGGCATCGGGGTGGAGGATGCGGTGATCTTCCTCCTTCACCGTTCTCTGTCCCACCTGGAGAAGCCCGGGAATGCGGTGAGGATCATATTCTTTGACTTCTCCAGTGCTTTCAACACCATCCAACCGATGATCCTGAAGGACAAGCTGCTGTGTGCAGGGGTGGACCAGCACCTGTCATCATGGATCCTGGACTACCTCACTAACCAGCCACAGTTTGTGAGAACCCCGGACTGTGTGTCCGACATGATCATCTGTAGGGAATGGTTTTGGCTCCCTTCCTGTTCACCTTTTATACTGCGGACTTCTCACACAACACAACACACTGCCATCTACAGAAGTTCTCTGACGACTCTGCGATCGTTGGCCTCATCTCCAACGGAGATGAAGCTGAGTACAAAGGGCTTATCCAGGACTTTGTGGACTGATGCCATCGGAACTGCCTCCAGATCAACACGAGGAAAACTAAGGAGCTGGTGGTGGACTGCCGCAGGCAAGGACAACCCCTCACAGCACCAGTAAATATACAGGGAACTGACATCGAGATGGTGACATCCTACAAGTACCTGGGTGTTCATCTGAACAATAAACTAGACTGGTCACACAATACTGACACACTCTACAAGAAGGGACAGTGCAGGCTGTTCCTACTGAGGAGACTCAGGTCTTTTGGTGTACAAGGGGCGCTGCTGAAGTCATTCTACGACACGGAGGTGGCATCAGCCATCACTTTTGGAGTGGTCTGCTGGGGCAGTGGCATTACCGCAGCCGATAGGAAGAGACTGAACAAACTAATCAAGAAAGCTAGCTCTGTCCTGGGGCAGCGCCTTGATCCAGTGGAGGAGATGGGAGAGAGAAGGGTGGTGGCTAAACTGTCATCTCTGCTGGAGTCCGAGTTTCACCCTATGCAGGACATACTGAATGCACTGAGGAGCTCATTTAGCAGCAGACTACATCATCCTAGGTGCACAACCGAGAGGTTTCGCAGGTCCTTCCTACCTACGGCTGTCAGACTGTACAACCTAAGCAGGGCTGCTTGCAGAGATAGCAAAAAGATGTGACAACCTTATAGTATTGAATGCAAAAGACGCAATAGACTTACACAATGGTCCCCTCCTGTATACAACTAGGAAAATACCGGTCGCTACGGAGGGTGACAATATGTATGGGTACATAATCATACCATGTAGGATAACTAAGTAGACGGTTATGCTGTTTCATTCCATCTAGCTACAATGCTCCGCACTGTGTGTGTTTATATATTTATATATTTATTCCATCTAGCTACAATGCTCCGCACTGTGTGTTTATATATTTACATATTTATTCCATCTAGCTACAATGCTCCGCACTGTGTGTTTATATATTCATATATTTATTCCATCTAGCTACAATGCTCCACACTGTGCATTTATATATTTACTCATTTATTCCATCTAGCTACAATGCTCTGCACTGTGTTTTTATATATTTACATATTTATTCCATCTAGCTACAATGCTCCACACTGTGTGTTTATATATTCATATATTTATTCCATCTAGCTACAATGCTCCACACTGTGTTTATATATTTACATATTTATTCCATCTAGCTACAATGCTCCGCACTGTGTGTTTATATATTTATATATTTATTCCATCTAGCTACAATACTCTGCACTGTGTGTCTATATAATTATATTTATATGTACATATGTATACTTGCTGCTCTTGTTTTTTTCTTGCCTTCTGATTGTTGCTCTGAGTGTTGCTATCCCTTTGCTGTTGCAATCCTGGAATTTCCCCATTGTGGGACTAATAAAGGCTTATCTTATCTTAAACAAAAGTTGCTGTCAAAATAAAGGCATAAACCAAAATGATGACAGGAATAAACTACAAGATGTTAACTCTAAGAGGATTTTGGTGGCAGATTTGCACCATCGGCATGCACCCTCTTGTGGTGAAGATTTGATAAGGGTTCAATGTCTGACACTCATACTCTAAGCTCTCTTCGTTTCCTGAGTTGGATTGTGAAAGGAATTCATAATCCTGTGAAACGTAATAGGGTTCTAGGACATTTAAAATCTCTTGGTTCTGATATCATGTTTCTACAGGAAACACACCTCCTATAAACCGAACATGCAAGACTAAAAAAAGCCTGGATTGGACAGATTTTTAGTTCGAGATATGACAGCAGAGCACGGGGCACAGCCATTCTGATCAAGAAGGGTGTTCCATTTGTCTCTTCATCAACCATCTCTGACCCTCGTGGAAAGTATGTAGTGGTCACAGGCAATATATTTGGTGCATGAGTGGTTTCAGGGAATATTTAGGGGCCAAACTGGGATGATCCCTCTTTCTTCAGTAATTTTTTAACAACCCTCTCTGATCTTAACGGTTATCTACAGATACTGGGGGGAGACTTTAACTGTGTATTACACCCTTTTTTAGATAGGCCCAATCCAAGACCCAACAGTAAGATTTCAAGGGCAGGTAGGGTCATTCAGTCGTTTATGGACTCGTATGCTCTTTTTGACCTCTGGAGGAAAAATAATCCAACTACAAAACAATTCTCTTTTTTCTCCCCTGTACATCATTCTTACTCTAGAATCATTTTTTTTTTCTTTTTGATAACAGAACCTCCACCATGGTTAAGGGGTGCCAATATAATGCTATTGTTATCGCTGATCATAGCCCCCCCGTACAATTGGATATGAGCTTTCCAGATTGCCCTAGACCCCAATGCACCTGGAGGTTTGACCCTCTCCTGCTTTCTAAGGACTACTTCAAAAACTTCCTTTCACAACAAATCATAGATTTTATGGAGATCAGCCAAACTCCTGATGTTCAATTATCTGTGATTTGGGAAGCACTCAAAGCTTATCTCAGAGGACAAATAATTTCATATACTGCATATGAGAGAAAAAAAACAAACAACAACAACAACATATGATAGAATTATCTCAGAATATAGCAGAAACAGATTGCCTCTATGCTGTTTGTCCTACCCCTGAATTATATAAAAAAGTTACTTTTAAAAACAGAATTCAATAATATGTCTGTGAACGTGATGGTGCAGCAAAGCGATGCGAGATTTTCAATTTGTCAATTAGTCCAGTTTATTTTTCCACTTACAAGTAATATCTCCAGTCTCTCAGAAAAATCTTCTGACACAGTCTTTCAACAAATGTACTTCCTCAAAACAAGAAGCATATCAAGCAATAGCAGATTCCTCAATAACAATTTTCATCAATCCACCATTTTACTCTTCTTCTTCTTCTTCTTCTTCTGTTTTTTGGTGGGGGCACCCAACTTAAACGCGCATTACCGCCATCCAGCGTTGGAGTGTGGACCAGAAATTATACCCCAAACACCCTCCAAAAAAAAAACAAAAACAAAAAAAACCCCAAAACTATATTCTATTAATTAGACCCGTATCTTTAAGGTAAACCAACAACTTTCTTACCCCAACCCCCACCATCATGCTTAAGTTAGCATCACCCACCCCTAATTCTCTAATTCCCTCCACTAATCTGTCTCTCTCCTGGGTATACTTCTGGCAGTGGAAAATGACATGCTCCACACTTTCTTCCTCTCTCTCACAATAATCGCACATCCCTGTCGGGTGCTTACCTACCAAATGCAAAGTTTTGTTTAACCTAGTGTGTCCCATCCTTAGCCTAGATAAAATATTCTCTTCCTTTGTATTTCTTGTCCCCATCCTGCCCTTCACTCCAACCGCACTCTGGATAGCATACAAATGTCACCCTGTTTCCCCTGTGTCCCACCTATGCTGCCACTCCTGCCTAATATACTCTTTAATCAGCGTTTTTGCCTCAGATTTACTCAATGAAATATCCCACACCTCCCAGTGCCCCAGAGCCTGTTTAGCCAATTTATCTGCAACCTCGTTTCCCTTTACCCCCCTGTGAGCTGGAATCCACATAAACACCACAGCCACCCCTTTGTTTCTGAGTCTATACAAAGTCTCATATATCTCATAGACCAAGTCCTGTCTGCTATCGGATGACCCTGATTTTATTGACAGCAAGGCTGCACTGGAATCCGAACAAAGGACAAAATCCTTGATCGTCAGCTCCTCAATCCTCTGCAATGCAGTCACCAAAGCCAACAATTCGACTGTATATACAGACAGATGGGAAGATGTTCTTCTATTAACAGATATTTTTAAGGCAGGGATATGGAAAGCAAACCCAGTGCAGCCCGTGTCAGGATCCTTTGATCCATCCGTGAATACTGGGGTAAGGGAGTGATATATTGCTCCCAACCGATCCTCTACAAAAACTGCAGTGTTTCCAAATTCTCTGCACCCTCGCATCTTTTCCAAAAAATACAAAACAACTGACACTGGGTAGAAAAACCATGGAGGAGTGACTGGCAAAGGAACTGATGGGATATATGTTCTATCACATAACTTCATATCCCTGGCCACTCTCCCAGCGTAAAATGCAAAATTCTCCCCTTTACCTCTTTCCCCCTCCCAACAAGGCAACAACACTCTGACTGTAGGGTGTTTCTCTTGAGCGTGCCCCTGCAGATTGACCCAGTAGCTCATCATCATCTGTTTGCGCCTGATATTTAATGGCATTTCCCCCATTTCCACCTGGAGTGCAGCAACAGGAGTTGTTTTAAAAGCCCCACAGCAGATCCTCAGTGCTTGGGCCTGGATGACATCTAACTTGCTCAACGTGGTTTTGGAAGCAGATCCATATACAATACACCCATAATCCAATACAGACCTAATTAACGCAACATAAATGTTTTTCATAGCCGTTCTACTAGCACCCCACTCAACCCCTGTCAAACACCTCATCACATTCAGTACTTTTTTGCACTTAGCTGACATCTTCTGAATATGCTCCCTCCAAGTTAGATTAACATCAAACCAGATACCCAGAAACCTGAAAACTTTGACTTGTTCTAATTCCTGAGTGTACAATGTTAACTGGGCATCAGCTACCCTTTTCCTTGTGAACACTACTACCTTTGTTTTCTCAACAGAGAATTTAAATCCCCAGGAAGATGACCACCCCACCACTGCACTTATCGCTTCTTGTATTTTCCCTCTTATATACTTAAAATTACTCCCTCTTTTCCATAATGCCCCATCATCAGCAAATAAAGAACGGCCAATATCATTGTTCACAACAGAAAAAACATCATTTATCATGATAGAAAAAAGTACTGGGCTTATAACACTACCCTGGGGGGTGCCATTTTCCACCAAGTACCTATCTGACATGGCTCTGCCCACTCTAACTTGAATGTGCCTATTAAACAAAAAATCTTTTATCCAGTTAAATGTTCTCCCAGATATTCCTATCATACTTAGCTTTATCATTAGCCCCTCCTTCCACAACATGTCATATGCCTTTTCCACATCAAAGAACACCACAATTACCGACTCTTTGTTTACTTGAGCCTTCCGTACCTCTGTCTCCAAACACACAACAGGATCCATAGTTCCCCTTCCTTTTCTAAATCCACTCTGATGTGGTGACAAAATTCCCCTACTTTCAAGGTAGAAAGCAATCCTATCTGTGATCATTCTCTCCATTATTTTTCCCAAATGCGATGTTAGAGCTATAGGCCTGTAACTCGCTGGGTCTGAGGGATCCTTTCCAGGTTTTCTTATAGGAACAATCACAGCTTCTTTCCATGGAGTTGGGAGCTTTCCCTTTTCCCACACTTTGTTGTAGACTTCCAATAGCTTCCTCCTTGCCAAAGTCCCTAAGTGTTTCACCATGATGTAACAGATACTGTCTTTCCCAGGGGATGTTAATCCTGATTTGTTTACCGCTCTTTCCATTTCATCTAGAGTGAAAGGAGAATCCAATGGGCTACTAAAATCACACCTTTCCTCCAAAACCCCAGGGTGTGCTAAACTCGTCCTACTTCTTCCTCTTTTACCCTCTTCAGTCAAATTGCTTGAGCTATGAATTTGAGTCAGGCTCTTTGCTATCATTGTTGCTTTTTCTCCATCAGTTATTGCAATCTCTCCCCCACTTTTTAATATTGGATACTGCCATTCCCTCCTGACTCCCCTCATAGCCTTGATCATGCTCCATACATCTCCCATGGCTGTTGATCTACCTACAGTGCTACAGTATCTCTGCCAGCTTTCTCTCTTGGCCCTCTGGATAGTTTTCCTGGCTTTTGCCAGTGCTCTCTTATAATTAATCAAGTTTTGCCAATTATGAGTTCTCCTTAGGACCTTAAGTATCTTATTCCTCTCTTTAATAGCTCTAGTGCACTCCTCTGTCCACCAAGGCACTGCTTTCTTTAATCTTTTCCCTTTACTTTTAGAAATTGACTGATTGGCTGCTTCCAGAAAAATAGTTTTAATACTTTCCTCCATGCTTTCAATGTCTTCATTGACCTCTACTAGGGGAAGGTCTCTCTCACAAATAAACTTAAATAACTTCCAATTAGCAGTGCTAAAAACCCACCTCCCTTCCCTGTGACCACTTACCCTATTCACTGAAATGAAAAGATTACAATACACTGGAAAATGATCACTTCCCACTGAAGACTCCTCCAAAACCTCCCACTCACACACACTTGCAATATTACTAGTCACCAATGTCAAGTCAAGAACTGAACCACTCCCCGTATGTACATCAATTCTAGTTGCTCTACCATTGTTCAAACATACTAGCTTCTTCTCTTCTAAGAGTTCTTCAATAATCTCACCATTTATGTCTGTATAATTTGCCCCCCATAACACATTATGGGCATTAAAGTCCCCACAAACTACCACCCTGCTCCCATCTATCCCCTCCATCTGAGATAATTGACTCAATATCAGCCTCCTACAAGGATTGTACAAATTAACGACTACTAATTCCCCCTCTTTAGTCCAAATTTCAACTACCACGTATTCCAGCTCAGCCACTTTACCTATCTCTCTAAACTGAATTCCCTCCCTCACAAATGTTGCACACCCACCTCCCATTCCCTCCTTTCTATCATTCTGAATAGAAACATATCCCACTATTTTAAAATCCAGATTAGGTTTCAACCACGTCTCCTGAACACAAATGACATCTGGTTTGTCTGAAAGTTCCTCAATATATCTTTTGAATTCCTGTCCAATTGCCAACAAACTTCTTGCATTCCATTGAATCAATATGACCATCCTCACAATTCCTTTCCAGTCGATGCTTGATCCTGACTTGTCTGGCTACTGAGCCCACTCCTCACCTCCTCCCAAGTTAAACCACTGAAACCAAGATGATTAGCTGCTGCTTTCACTATTATTTGAATTATTTCAGTTTTAGACTTTACTTCCATTGTGGCATTCACAACTCCTGCTATAAAAATAACCAGTCTCTTCAGATCAACCTGGATTTCCCCATTCCGTACCAGCTCTCTTTCCCCTACAGGCAGCCTCCCCCCAGTCCTTTGCCCATTCCCTCCTCCCTGGTCCATCCTTTTCACTGCTTCAGCATAAGAAACTTTACTCTGTACTCTAACTCGCTGAATTTCCCTTTCTCTCATCATTCTTTCACAGCCTCCATAGGCCACACTATGACTCCCGCCACAGTTACAACACTTTGGTGTTTCTTGCTCACATTCTCCATACTGGTGGTTGCCCCCACACCTTGCACACCTTTTTCTCTATCTACAAGTGTTAGCTATGTGTCCATACCTTTGGCAATTATAGCACCGAATTGGATTAGGGACAAATTCTCTTACCCCATACCTCAAAAACCCCAAACTTACACTTTTGGGGAGCACTTCTCCTTCAAACTCAACCACCACACACTCAGTGTCTCTCCTCTGTCCTTCCCGGGTGGCCTGTAGCCTACGAGCTGCCTTTACTACCCCCCCTTTTAAATTTGCTTTAATGTCTTCCATTGTAATTCCTATTGGCACCCCTCAAATTACACCCTTGTTCCACTTTGATCCGTTATCAATAATGCTTGTATTTTTCACTTTGAACCGCCCAACCTCCCTCATTTTGTCAGCTCTTTCCCTTTGCTCCTCATTCCTGCATACAATCAGTAGATTTCCATCCCTCAATACCTTTGCCATGAGTATATCTCCTACCTGGTTTTTCAATATTGTTGTTAATTTAATTGGGCTCACTGTGGATATCCCCTTTTCATCCTCAAACCTTACAATAATTTTGAATTTGGCTCCTTCCTGCCCTCCTCCCTCCGCACCACCACCACTTCCACTACTTCTAGCCTTCTTTGCATTATTTCCAGGAAAGTTATTCTCCCTTTTCTCTTTCCCTTTCCCGCTTCCCTGCCCAGTATCCATACTGTCTTCACTGTCCCACAAATCAGAATCTCTCCAGTCTGGCCCATTCACAACGCCGCTGCGCCGACCCGCCACACCTGTCTTTACCCTTCTCCTCCTTTCCATTTTCCCATGCCCGCAGACTCCAGTCCCGTCACCCAACCTCCTTGCCAAACCAACCGACAAACTTCTCTGGCTCTCTCTCGGAGATCTAACCATCCGACGCTTCCTTTCGTTTGATGAAGTTCAAAGTTTCGGCGTTCAAACTGCTGCCCCGCGGAGCTGTTCGTGCGCCCTGTTGCCACAACCTTGTAGCACGTCTGCTCCCACTCCCCAGTCCTGACCCTACTGATCCCACCATTTTACTCGATATCTCACACCTGTTATATAATGGAGAGATAATTAGAGGTGATTAGCCCCTACCATAATCCCAGGTAAACACTCATCATTCCTTATTCTAAACACATACCCACTAACATCTAAAAATACATACATAGTTTCCCCAAACATACACAATATAAATATATAAATAACACACAATAAATAGTAATATAAATAATTCAATAAATAACCTTAACCCCTATTAACAAATATTAAACCACCCCCTGACTTATCAGACATATTTGCTCCCTGCTGGTGTCCTATATAAGGCCCTCAACTCCTAAAGGAGTCTTTTCCTGGACACGCACAGGAAGCATGTTGGCAAAGGTATGTGCAATAAATCCTTTAACCATTATTTTACCAGATTCTTAATCATACTAATTATCTCCCAGGGCATTCATATTAACAAAGACAAATCCTAAACTATTATGTGCATCTTAACCAAACAAACATACAGACATTACAGCAATACAGATACAACATAATCACACAATATAACCAGACATACAGTAGTGACATCCCATCGTCACAATGTTGCTGCTGATGACCAGGCTGCTGAAACTCTTTCAACAAGTTAATATGGAAGGTCTGATATTTCACCTTCCTGTCAGGCATATATAGTTCATATGTCACTGAGCTTAGTTTCTTAGAAATTTCATATGGCCCCTGCCATCGAGCCAACAGCTTACAGTCTGACATAATGCAAGGATCAGGAGACACACACGCAGGCTCAGAGTAGCTCAAATAGCTTTATTAACAACAAGGGTGTATGAATGTGTGTCTGCGAGATGTAAATGTGTTGGTGGTGGCGTCTGCTTCGGGCACAGAGGCAGGAGACCGTACAGCCGGACAACCCTATGGGAAAAGCACAGGGAGAAGGGTGACGGGCACACACCAACACAGGAGATGTAAAAGTTGGAGAGGTGCTTACTTGGAGTGAGCAGGTGGCTGGCACAGCAAGAACGAGGTCCGGTAGACAGCAACCTGGAGAGCCCGGTGCAGCAGCGAGGGAATGGAGACGGAGAGGAATGGTCGGCGCCGGGAAATCCACCTGTGCACGGGGGAGCAGACTTGGAAAGGGAAAACGGTAAGGGCTTCTTACCGCGATGCTTGCTGAAGTATAAGAGGTAACTCCCAGCAATCCAACGAGTGAAGTCTGACGGCTTCAGGCCGAAGCCCAGGGCGAGGCGGCTTAAATCCCTCGCCGCTGATGATTCAATTCAATTCAACTTTATTTATATAGCGCCATTTCACAACAACAGTCATCTCATAGCACTATCAACTGTAGGGGGGAACCCCCACAGTTGCAGAAAGACCCCAACAATCAGGCGATCCCCTGTGAGTAAGCACTTGGCGACGGTGGAGAGGAAAAACTCCCTTTTAACAGGAAGAAACCTCCAGCAGAACCAGGCTCAGGGAGGGGCAGTCATCTGCTGCGACTGGCTGTGGGGTGAGGGGATAGAGAAAAAGAAAAGAACAGACATGTAGAGAGCAAACAGCACGATGGGGACTCAATCTATGGGAGAGAACAAACAAATGTTAATGACCAGCAAAAAAAAAATATTTCATAGAGCGTGAGGAAAGGAGTGAGGACCAGTGCATTACTGGAGGTCCCCCGGCTGACTAAACCTATTAGCAGCATAACTAAGGGAGGGTTCAGAAACACATGATCCCTCCCTAATTGTAGGCTATATCAAAAAGGTAGGTTTTAGCCCTATTCTTAAAAACAGAGATTGAGTCTGACTCCCGAATCCAGATTGGCAGCTGATTCCACAGGAGAGGAGCTTGATAACTGAAGGCTCTGCCTCCCATTGTACTTTTGGAGATTCTAGGTATTACAAGTAATCCTGCATTTTGGGAGCGTAGTGCTCTGTTAGGATAATACGGTAGTATCAGATCTTTTAAATAAAAAGGAGCCTGATTGTTTAGAGCTTTGTAAGTAAGAAGAAGGATTTTAAACTTAATTCTAAACTCTATGGGAAGCCAATGAAGGGAGGCCAGAACCGGAGAGATATGATCTCTCTTTCTAGTACCTGTTAAAACTCTTGCTGCAGCATTTTGGATCAGCTGAAGACTTTTTAAAGATGTTTTAGGACAGCCTGATAATAAAGAATTACAATAATCTAATCTCGAGCTAACAAAAGCGTGGATCAGTTTCTCAGCATCACTCTGAGACAAGATGCTCCTAATCTTGGCAATATTACGCAAATGATAGAAGGCAGTCTTAGAATCAAATTTAATATGCGAATTGAAGGACAAATCCTGATCAAAAACAACTCCAAGGTTCCTCACAGAGCTATTAAGAGAAAGAGTAACCGCATCCAAACTGAAAGTTTGATTTGGAAAGGAATTTCTAAGGTTTTTGCATGATGTGCAGGTGTGCGTGCAGCTGGCGCCGCTGATGAGCGGCGAGGCGTGACAGTACTCCCCCCTCTAGCAGCGCCTCCTGGCGATGGTTTCTCCGGGTGCGCTCGGTGGAACTCAGTAATGAGGGATGGGTCCAACACAAACGACGAGGGTACCCACTGCCGATGTTCAGGCCCATAGCCCTCCCAGTCCACCAAGTACTGCAACCCACGACCCCGGCGCCGGGAGTCCAGGATTGAGGCGACAGGCCAGGCCGGATGGCCATCAATCATCCGGGGTGCGGGTTGCGCAGCAGGAGGAGGGCAAAGGGGGTCGGAGACTGCCAGCTTCACCTTGGATACGTGGAAGGTGGGATGGATGCGGAGGGAGGGGGGAATAGCTACACGCACAGCCACCGGGTTGATAATCCTGGTGATGGGGTATGGGCCCATAAAACGCTGTGCCAGCTTCCTCTTCTCGCCCTTTAAAATCACGTCCTGGGTCGACACATAGACACGCTGACCAACACGATACGCTGGGGCAGGTCTTCTGTGCCGGTCCGCCATGGCTCTGTTGCGCTCCGCCGTGCGTAAAAGCGTATTGCGCGCTGACGCCCAGATGAAGCGGAACTGCCTGAGATGCGCCCGAACTGAGGGGACAGTTACCTCACTCTCCTGCGCCGGGAACAGCGGGGGGTCGTAGCCCAGGGACGCCTTAAAGGGGGACATCCCTGTAGCAGAAGAGCGAGCGGTGTTGTGGGCGTATTCAACCCAGGCGAGGTGGTTACTCCAGGACGTAGGTTTGGACACCGTGACGCAGTGGAGCGCAGCCTCCAGCTCCTGGTTGGTTCGCTCACACTGCCCGTTGGTTTGGGGGTGATGGCCGGAGGAGAGGCTCACCTTGGCTCCCAGGGCGTTGCAGAATGACCTCCAAACCTCTGAGGAAAATTGGGGCCCCTGGTCCGAGACCACGTCCACCGGAATCCCGTGCAGCCTGACCACATGCTGGATTAGGAGGTCCGCCGTCTCCAGGGTGGTAGGAAGACCTCGTAGGGGGATCAAGTGTGCCGCCTTGGAGAAGCAGTCCACGATGGTCAGGACGGTGTCGAAGGTGTTTGAGACTGGGAGTCCGGTGACAAAATCCAGGGCGATATGCGACCAGGGCCTGCCAGGGACGGGCAGAGGCTGGAGCAAACCTGCTGGAGGGGCATTACCTGATTTGCTGGTGGCACACACTGGGCAGGCCCGGGCGTAGCGGGCAGCGTCCCTCCGCAGGCCCGGCCACCAGAAGGACCGTTGGAGGAGGTCGATCATCCGGGAGGAACCAGGGTGGCAGGTGAGCTTGGACGTATGCAACCAGTGGATGACCTCCCCCCGAACCGTGGATGGCACGAACAGCCTCCCCTCCGGTCCGCCGCCAGGGTCAGGTTCCACTTCCTGCGCCTTCCGGATCTTGCTTTCTATGTCCCAGGTGACGGCTCCCACGACGCACGACCTGGGTAGGATGGTGTGGACCGTGTCCTCCGACTCCTCAGGGGCGAATTGCCTAGAGAGGGCGTCAGGCAGGCCGTTCTTGGAGCCAGGCCTGAAGGTGATGTTGAATCGGAACCTGGCAAAGAACAAGGACCAGCGCGCCTGGCGGGCGTTCAGACGCTTGGCAGATCTCAGGTACTCCAAGTTCTTGTGATCCGTCAGGACCACGAACGGCAGGTCCGCCCCCTCTAGCCAGTGACGCCACTCCTGCAGCGCAAGCTTGATGGCGAGGAGCTCTCTGTCCCCCACGTCGTAATTCCGTTCCGCCGGGGACAAGCGCCGAGAGAAGAAGGCGCAGGGCCGTTTGACTCCATCATCTGGCGACCACTGGGATAGAACCGCCCCCACTCCTGTGTCCGAAGCGTCCACTTCCACGATGCACTGCAGCGCTGGGTTGACTTGGCTAAGGACCCGGGAGGAGGAGAACTCCGCCTTCAGCGCCTGAAAAGCAGCCGCAGCCTCTTCGGTCCACTGGAACGGGACCTTAGGGGACGTGAGGCGGGTCAGCGGGCCGACGATGGTGCCAAAATTAGGGACGAAGCGGCGGTAGAAATTTGCAAACCCGATGAATTGCTGCACCTGTTTTCTCGATGCAGGTGTGGGCCATTCCACCACCGCCTTCACCTTCACTGGGTCCGGAAGCACCTGGTCGTGGGAGATGATGAATCCGAGGAAGGATGTTGTCTTAGCGTAGAATTCGTATTTTTCGGCCTTCACATACAACCGGTTCTCCAGCAGTCTTTGGAGGACCCGCCTCACATGGACCCGGTGCTCGTCCCTGGATTTGGAGAAGATGAGGATGTCATCCAGGTAGACGAACACAAAAAGGCCAATGAAATCCCGGAGGACATCATTAATTAGGCGCTGAAAGACGGCTGGAGCGTTGGTCAACCCGAACGGCATCACCAGGTACTCGAAGTGGCCGTTCGGGGTACGGAAGGCTGTCTTCCACTCATCTCCCTCCCGGATCCGGACGAGGTGGTATGCGCTGCGTAGATCCAGCTTGGTGAACCAGGTCGCCCCCTGGAGGGAGTGGAAGGCGGTGTCCATGAGGGGCAGGGTGTAGCGATCCTTCTCCGTAATGTCATTTAGGGCGCGATAGTCGATGCAAGGATGGAGGGAACCGTCCTTCTTGCCCACGAAGAAGAATCCTGCCCCCAATGGTGATGACGAGGGACGGATAATCCCAGCACTCAGCGACTCCTTGAGATAGGCGTTCATGGTCTCCTTCTCCGGCGCCGACAGGCTGTAGAGTCGCCCAGAGGGTAAGGGTGCCCCCTGGCGGATGTTTATTGCACAGTCGTAGGGTCTGTGTGGAGGAAGAGACATCGCCTTGGACTTGCTGAATACCATACCCAGGTCGTGAAATTCCGATGGCACCAGGGATAGGTCCGGGGGCGCAGCGTCCGTAGGTGTTGGGGAAGAGGACGGAGAGCAGGCAACGAACTGTAAACAGGTGCTCATACAAAATGTGCTCCATGCCGACACCCTGGCGGACTTCCAATCCAAGACGGGGTTGTGGAGGCGTAGCCAGGGGTACCCCAGGATGACGGGCGACACAGAGTTGGGGAGGACGTAGAAGGTTAATTCCTCCCGGTGGTTCCCAGAGATGATAACGGGGACAGGGACGGTCTGATGTGTTACTCTCCCAAGGGAGACATGGGAGAGGTTGACTAGGGCGAGAGGAGATTTGAGAACTTGGCAACGGATGCCCAATCGGGTTTCCAGGCCTTGTGAAATAAAACTGCCCTCCGCGCCCGAATCCACCAGTGCGTGGGTGAGATGCCCAGTGGAGTTGTGACAAAATCGGACGGGCAGCTTCAATTGGGAGAGTGGATTTAACCGATTGATGTCCGCGAGGCCCCCTACAGTGACTCGCGGACCCCGCCGTTTGGCTCTCCATGGGCAAAGCTCCACCATGTGTTGACTATCTCCGCAATACATGCAGAGATCCAACTCACGGTGGCGTTGTCTCTCCGCAGGGGGGAGCTTTGTCCAGCCCGTCACCATCAGCTCCGACTCCTCGGGGCACGATGGTGGCGGCGTCGCCAGGGGGCGAACTTGGAACAGGCGCGACGAGGCACCACGAGAGCGAGAAGAAGACGACTTCTGCCCCGAGGAGCGCTCGCGCAGCCTGTTATCCAAACTGATGGCTAGGGACGTTAGCTCCGCTAGAGTCTCCGGGATGTCCCGCCCAGCCAGTTCATCCTTCAGATCATCATTGAGACTGCGGAGGAAAAGGCCGCAGAATGAACGTTCATCCCAGCCCAATTCCTCCGCCGTTACCCGGAAGTCGATCGCATAGTCCGCTGCCGACTGGCTTCCCTGCTGGAGGCAGAGAAGCCGATCGACCTGGACAGTCTCGGTACGAGAGTGATCAAAGACCTCCAGGAATTGTCTCACGAATTGGCCATAGGTGAGGGTGGCATAACTGGGCCTCGCCATTACGGCGTAAGCCCAGGTTAGAGCTCGCCCCTCTAGGAGATTCCCTATATAGCCAATTCGGCTATGATCTGAAGGAAAATCTCCAGGCACATGGTGGAACACGGTCTCACACTGCATTATGAACCCCCGCGCACCGCCGAGCTTACCGCTAAAGCGGGCGGGGGTCGGAATGGGCGTGAGCCGAACCGGTGCTACCGGAGCTTACTGGGCGGCCGCTGGAGTAGCAGGAGCCGCGCCACCCTGACGAGCCGGGGGGAACGGCTGTTGGGGGTCCAAGCGTCCCAATCAGTTAACGATAATGGTCAGTTGGTTAAGAACCACCTGTTGCTGGTAAGCTATTTGGTCCACTCGAGCCTCGAGAGTGGAAAGTCGGCGTGTGAGCCCGCCGTCTGCCGAGCCGCTCTGCTGAAGCCGTACTGACATAATGCACGGCTCAGGAGACACACACGCAGGCTCAGAGTAGCTCAAATAGCTTTATTAACAACAAGGGTGTATGAATGTGTGTCTGCGAGATGTAAATGTGTTGGTGGTGGCGTCTGCTTCGGGCACAGAGGCAGGAGACCGTACAGCCGGACAACCCTATGGGAAAAGCACAGGGAGAAGGGTGACGGGCACACACCAACACAGGAGACGTAAAAGTTGGAGAGGAGCTTACTTGGAGTGAGCAGGTGGCTGGCACAGCAAGGACGAGGTCCGGTAGACAGCAACCTGGAGAGCCCGGTGCAGCAGCGAGGGAATGGAGATGAAGAGGAATGGTCCGCCGCCGGGAAATCCACCTGTGCACAGGGGAGCAGACTTGGAAAGGGAAAAAGGTAAGGGCTTCTTACCGCGATGCTTGCTGAAGTATAAGAGGTAACTCCCAGCAATCCAACGAGTGAAGTCTGACGGCTTCAGGCCGAAGCCCAGGGCGAGGCGGCTCAAATCCCTCGCCGCTGATGATGTGCAGGTGTGCGTGCAGCTGGCGCCGCTGATGAGCGGCGAGGTGTGACACTGTCACACGAGGGCAGCAATAACAGAACCTGTTGTCCTGGGTGAAAAACCCTTTTCCTGGCCTTCTTGTCATACCAGGTTTTTTGTTTGGCCTGCGCCGTCCTCATGTGCTCCTGAGCCAAAGCAGTCATTCGATCCAGTTTCTCTCTCATTTTAATGACATAAGAGACCACATTGTCCTGATCACTCGGTGGACTCTCCCAGTGCTCCTTTAATAAATCCAATGGGCCCCTCACCTGACGGCCATAAAGCAGTTCAAAAGGTGAGAACCCTGTTGAAGCCTGGGGCACCTCCCGGTAAGCAAACAGTAGATAAGGTACCCATTGATCCCAATCTGAGCCCGTTTCAGAAACAAATTTCCGCAGCATATTTTTAAGAGCCTGATTAAATCGTTCCACTAGTCCATCAGTCTGCGAGTGATAAGGGGTGGTCTTAATGCCCTTAATCCCCAATAGCTTATACACTTGCTGCAACAGTTTAGACAAGAAATTTGTTCCACAGTCTGTCAGAACTTCTCTAGGTATGCCTACCCTTGAAAACAACTGGATAAGGCAGTTGGCAACCTGCCTAGCCTAGATTTCACGGGAAAGGCTTCTGGGTACCGAGTCGCATAGTCACAAATCACCAGAATGTATTTATTACCCGAGGAGCTTCTCTCTAGGGGGCCAACTATATCCATCCCTATTCTATCGAATGGTGTTCCAATAATAGGTAATGGTTGCAGTTGGGCACGTGCTACTCCCCTAGATGTTGTAATCTGACATACTGAGCATGTCGTGCAGAAGTCCTTTACCTGGGTATACATTCCAGGCCACACAAACCTTCTAGCAATTCTCTGTAGAGTTTTTTGGAATGCTAGATGACCTGCCCAAGGAATAACATGTCCTAGATCCATATTTTTTGGTGTGAGGTCCTGTGGTAAAGCTATGGCCATAACTCCACCTTGCTGTTAATAAAAAATGCCCTTTTTTATGACATACAAGGCCTCAGCCAAACAATCGGTTTTACCCTGTTTCACACCCTCAATCTCCGAGACTTTATCAAACCAGGGCTTAAGTGTTAGGTCAGCTTTCTGCAATCTAGCTATGTCAAGAGGGATGTCAAACTCTACTGACTGGCTTAATTGTGGTGTTTCTTCACCCAAATTCTTTGCTGACACTAACACCTTATCTCTTCTCTTCTGAGCCTTGGATTTGTGTTGCTTAATAGGGCCTACCTCTATCTCCGAATCATAAAAAGGTAATTCCTGAAGAGCATTGGCAACCCTCTGTGCCCTCTGTGCCCTAGTTGTCACCATATTACAATTTTTCACCACAGGTGTATTTACTCTGTTCAACAGCACCACCTGCCTGTCTCTCCTCCGTTTGTTCCTCTCTAACCTGTTGTATGATGTCTAACAGAGTTGGAACATCATTGCCAAGAATAACAGGATACGGCAAATCAGGCACAAGAGCTACAGGAAGGAGATAAGTTTGACCCCCTACTGTTAAATAAACCTCAGCGGTCGGGTACAGTTTCTTATCCCCATGGACACAACTGATGTTTATTCCTGACTCATTCCACAAGTCCCTAGGGATCAAACTAGGTAGCACAACTGTTTGAAAACAGCCTGAATCTAACAGGGCCTCTTCACACTGACCATTAAGCAACACTTTTGTTTTATATACTCCACTATGCACTGAGGCTGAACACGTGGGTCTAGGAGCTGAACATAAAAGTGACGGTTTCTGATTTCTTATGGCAGGACATGAGTATTGGGTGTGACCGATTTTATTACAGTGATAACAGCGTATATCTTTATTTGTAACCACACGTGACTTTTTACTATTATCATATCTACTGTTTGTGTTCTGACTGGGTCTGGAATACGACCTATTTCGAGCTGCGCCACCCTTTTCACCCTCGATAAACTCACTCCGAGTAGTGAAAAATCTGTCACGGCCGAGAGTAGGTCTCCTGCTCCCAGACCTGGCTGACAGAAAAACCTCTGCCAGATGAGCAGCATCCTCTGCAGTCTTCGGGTCCCGCTCTTGTATCCAGACTCCCAGTTCCAGGTTCACCATGCGCAAAAACTGTTCCAAAATAAACTGTTCCATAATGTCTTTTAAAGATTGGGTGTCTGGCTTAATCCATTTATACAACAGGTCTTTCAGGCGTACATACAGTTCGCGAGGGGTTTCGTCCTGAAAAATGTCCAAGGAACGAAACCTCCTCCTATAAGTGTCAGAAGTTATTTCAAATTTACTTAAGATAGCTTCTTTAACTTTCCCATAATTGTCTGTGTCAGCCACATCCATCAAAACATACGCGCTCTGCTCTTTACCTGTGAGTAACGGAGCAAGATGGATATCCCACTCTGCTTCCCTCCAGTGGCAGACTGTAGCGATCCTCTTGAATGTCATCAGGTACTGTTCTACGTCGTCCTCGGGTGAGAGAGGATTCAGCCTGGGCTCGTGGTGCACTGATGTTCTCCTTGGCTGCACCTGCAGCTGCAAATCTTCCTCCTGCGGGCCGACCTGACTGGCCGTCACCCTTGGGTCCTCCCCCGGAGCGCCATTGTCACCGCAATGCTCCGCCCGGCTCCCGTACTCCTCTCTCAGCTCCGCAACCTGCGACTGTACCCGACGAATTTGTTCATTTGCAGCCTGCCACCTTTGGTCATGGAGAGCGGCTTCGTCCTCCATCTGCCGATCTTGGGGCGTCAGCGAACGCACCACAGATTTCACTAGGCTCGTTAGCTCCTTGAGCTCGCCCAGTCCGCTGACTCCCGGTTCCTCCTCCGTCATGCCTGCATCCAGGTCAGACCGCTCCTCCTGCCTCACTTTTCTTCTAGCCATGGAGTCCTCTGTCCACTGAACGCCATGGCGTCCCCAGCACGGACCACCACTGCCACCAAATGTGAACGATTGGTGCAAGAAAGCGAGGCCAGAGCTTCAATTCCAATTTTCAATTAGACAATTTATTTTTAACTCACAAGAAATATCTGCAATCTCTCAGAAAAATCTTCTGAAACAGTCTTTCAACAAATGTACTTCCTCAAAACAAGAAGCATATCAAGCAATAGCAGATTCCTCAATAACAATTTTCATCAATCCACCATTTTACTCGATATCTCACACCTGTTATATAATGGAGAGATAATTAGAGGTGATTAGCCCCTACCATAATCCCAGGTAAACACTCATCATTCCTTATTCTAAACACATACCCACTAACATCTAAAAATACATAGTTTCCCCAAACATACACAATATAAATATATAAATAACACACAATAAATAGTAATATAAATAATGCAATAAATAACCTTAACCCCATTTACAAATATTAAACCACCCCCTGACTTACCAGACATATTTGCTCCCTGCTGGTGTCCTATATAAGGCCCTCAACTCCTAACGGAGTCTTTTGCCTGGACAGGCACAGGAAGCATGTTGGCAAAGGTATGTGCAATAAATCCTTTAACCATTAATTTACCAGATTCTTAATCATACTAATTATCTCCCAGGGCATTCAAATTAACAAAGACAAATCCTAAACTATTATGTGCATCTTAACCAAACAAACATACTGACATAACGTTCGGCTCAGGAGACGCACACACACAGGCTCAGAGTAGTTCAAACTGTTTATTAACAACAGGGATGTTTGGGTGCGTGTCTGCGGAATGTTAATGTGTTGGTGGTGGCGTCTGCTTCGGACCCAGAGGCAGGAGACCGTTCAGCCGGCAACCCTATGGGAGAAATTGGACACAGGGTGATGAGGTAAGTGATCTTCTTACCGGTAAAGAGGATGCTGAAGAGAATGTGGTAGAAGTCCATGCAAGGGAAATGAAGTCTACGGCTTCAGGCCGACGCTCAGGGCGAGGCGGCTTTTATCCTTCGCCGCTGACGAGTAGCAGGTGCGTGGGCAGGTGGCGCCGCTGATGAATGGCGCGGCGTGACAGTACTCCCCCCTCTAGCAGCGCCTCCTGGCGATGGCTTATCCGGGTGCGCTCGGTGGAAGTCCGCGATGAGCGATGGGTCCAACACAAACGACGGGGGCACCCACTGTCGATGCTCGGGCCCATAGCCCTCCCAGTCCACCAAGTATTGCAACCCACGACCCCGGCGCCGGGAGTCCAGGATGGAGGAGGCGGACCAGGCCGGATGGCCACCAATCATCCGGGGCGCGGGTTGCGCTGCAGGAGGAGGGCAAAGGGGGTCAGTAACCGCCAGTTTCACCTTCGACACGTGGAAAGTAGGATGAATGCGGAGGGAGGGGGGAATAGCCACGCGCACAGCCACCGGGTTGATGATCCGGGTGATGGGGTAGGGACCCATGAAGCGCTGTGCCAGCTTTCTCCTCTCGCCTTTTAGAGTGACGTCCTGGGTGGAAATGTAAACAAGCTGCCCAACTCTGTACGCCGGGGCAGGTCTCCTACGCCGGTCCGCCACAGTCCTGTTGCGCTCCGCTGTGCGCAATAGCGCATGGCGCGCGGCAGCCCAGGTGGAGCGGAACTGCCTGAGATGGGCCCTGACTGACGGGACAGTTACTTCACTCTCCTGCTCCGGAAACAGCGGGGGGTCGTAACCCAGGGACGCTTTGAAGGGGGACATCCCTGTAGCAGAAGAGCAAGCGGTGTTGTGGGCATATTCAACCCAGGCAAGATGGTTGCTCCAGGACGCGGGTTTGGATCTGGACACACAGCGGAGCGCAGCCTCCAGCTCCTGGTTGGTCCTCTCACACTGCCCGTTGGATTGGGGGTGATGGCCAGAGGAGAGGCTCACCTTGGCTCCGATGGCGTTGCAGAAAGACCTCCAAACCTCAGATGAAAACTGGGGGCCCCGGTCCGAGACCACGTCCACCGGAATCCCATGCAGCCTGACCACGTGTTGGACGAGGAGGTCCGCCGTCTCCAGGGCAGTAGGGAGGCCTCGCAGGGGGACGAAGTGCACGGCCTTGGAGAAGCGGTCCACGATGGTCAGGATGGTGTCATAGGAGTTGGAGATGGGGAGTCCGGTGACGAAATCCAGAGCGATGTGCGACCAGGGCCTGCCAGGGACGGGCAGGGGCTGGAGCAGACCCGCTGGAGGGGCATTTCCCGACTTGCAGGTGGCACAGATTGGGCAAGCCCGGGCGTAGCGGGCTGCATCCCTCCGCAGGCCTGGCCACCAAAAGGACCGTTGGAGGAGATCTATCATCCGGGAGGTGCCAGGGTGACAGGTGAGCTTGGAGGTGTGGAGCCAGTGGATGACCTCTCCTCGGACCGCGGATGGCACGAACAGCCTCCCCTCCGGTCCGCCGCCAGGGTCAGGTTCCACCTCCTGTGCCTTCCGGATCTTGCTCTCAATGTCCCACGAGATGGCTCCCACGACGCACGACCTGGGCAGGATGGAGTGGGGCGCCTCCTCCGACTCCACGGGGGCGAACTGCCTGGAGAGGGCGTCAGGCAGGACGTTCTTAGAGCCAGGCCTGAAGGTGATGGAAAATTGGAACCTGGCGAAGAACAGGGACCAGCGCGCCTGGCGGGCGTTCAGGCGCTTGGCAGACCGTAAGTATTCCAGGTTCTTGTGGTCCGTGAGGACCACAAACGGCAGGCTTGCCCCCTCTAACCAGTGGCGCCACTCCTGCAGGGCGAGCTTGATGGCCAAGAGCTCTCTGTCCCCCACATCATAGTTTCTCTCCGCCGGGGACAAGCGCCGGGAGAAGAAGGCGCACGGTCGCTTGGCGCCATCGTCCGGTGACCGCTGGGACAGCACTGCTCCCACTCCCGTGTCCGAGGCGTCTACCTCTACAATGCACTGCAACGCGGGGTCGACCTGACGAAGGACCCGGGAGGAGGAGAATTCCGCCTTCAGCGCCTCAAAGGCGGCAGCGACCTCTTCGGTCCACCGGAACGGGACCTTCGGGGACGTGAGGCGGGTCAGTGGTCCAACGATGGCACTGAAGTTGGGAACAAAGCGGCGGTAGAAATTGGCGAAGCCAACAAATTGCTGCACCTGCTTCCGGGATGCAGGTGTAGGCCATTCCACCACCACCTTTACCTTCTCTGGGTCGGGGAGCACCTTATCGTGGGCGATGATGAACCCCAGGAAGGACGTACTCCTGGCGTAAAATTCACACTTTTCTGCCTTAACGTACAGACGGTTCTCCAGCAGCCTTTGGAGGACCCGCCTCACGTGGACCTGGTGCTCATCCCTGGACTTGGAGAAGATGAGGATATCGTCCAGGTAGACGAACACGAAAAGGCCAATGAAGTCCCGGAGGACGTCATTAATGAGGCGCTGGAAGACTGCAGGAGCGTTGGTCAACCCGAACGGCATCACCAGATATTCAAAGTGGCCGTTCGGGGTACGGAAGGCCGTTTTCCACTCATCTCCCTCCCGGATCCGGACGAGGTGGTAAGCGCTGCGTAGGTCCAGCTTGGTGAACCAGGTCGCCCCCTGGAGGGAGTGGAAAGCAGTGTCCATGAGAGGCAGGGTGTAACGGTCCCTCTCCGTGATATTATTGAGGGCCCGGTAGTCGATACAAGGGCGGAGGGACCCATCCTTTTTCCCCACGAAGAAGAACCCTGCCCCCATGGGTGACGATGATGGGCGGATAATCCCAGCACTTAATGATTCCTTCAGGTAGGCGTTCATCGTCTCCTTCTCCGGCGCAGACAGGCTGTAAAGGCGACCAGAAGGTAAGGGAGCCCCCTGGCGGAGGTTGATGGCGCAGTCATAGGGCCGATGAGGGGGAAGAGACATAGCTTTCGCTTTGCTGAACACCATACCCAGGTCGTGAAATTCTGGGGGCACCAGAGACAGGTCCGGGGGTGCAGCGTCCGTCGCAGGGGGAGGAGCGGACGGAGAGCAGGCAGCGGACTGAAGGCAGGTGCCCATACAGAACGTACTCCATGCCGAGATCCCAGCTGATTTCCAATCCAGGACCGGATTGTGAAGGCGGAGCCAGGGATACCCCAGGATGACGGGCGACACAGAGTTGGGAAGGACGTAAAAGGTCATCTCCTCCCGGTGGTTTCCCGAGATGATGACCGGTAGGGGAACAGTTTGATGTGTCACTCTCCCGAGGGTGGCACGGGAGAGGTGGATCAGGGAGATGGGAGTGTTGAGTGCCTGGCAGCGGATGCCCAATCGGGTTGCCAGGCTTTGTGAAATGAAGCTGCCTTCTGCGCCCGAATCCACCAGTGCGTGGGTGAGGTGCCCAGTAGGGTTATGGCAGAAACGGATGGGCAGCTTCAATTGAGTAAGTGATCCTAACCGATTGACATCCGCGAGGCTTCCAACAGTGACTCGCGGACCCCACCGACTGGCTTTCCGTGGACAACGCTCCACGGTGTGTTGGTCGCCTCCGCAATACATGCAGAGGCCCAACTCACGGCGGCGTTGTTTCTCCACAGGGGAAAGTTTAGTCCAGCCCGTCACCATCGGCTCCGACTCCTCGGTGCGCGATGCTGGCGGCGCCGCCAGGGGGCGAGCTTGGAACAGGTGCGGCGAGGCTCCACGAGGGCGAGAAGAAGAAGACCTCCGCCCCGAGGAGCGCTCGCGCAGCCTGTTATCCAAACTTATCGCTAAGGATGTCAGCTCCGCTAGCGTCCCAGGGATATCCCGACCAGCCAGTTCATCCCTCAGATCACTATTGAGGCTGCGGAGGAACAGGCCACAGAGGGAGCGTTCCTCCCAGCCCAATTCCTCCGCCGCTACCCGGAAGTCGACCGAGTGGTCCGCTGCCGACCGGCTTCCCTGCTGGAGAGCGAGAAGCCGATCGACCTGGACCGTTTCGGTTTGTGAGTGGTCAAAGACCTCCAGAAAGCGCCTCACGAATTGGTCATAGGTGAGGGTGGCATAACTGGGCCTCGCCATTACGGCGTAGGTCCAGGTTAACGCACGCCCCTCCAGAAGATTCCCTATGTAACCAATTCGGCTGTGATCCGAGGGAAAATCTCCGGGCACACGGTGGAACACGGACTCACACTGCATAATAAACCCCCGCGCTCCGCCGAGCTTACCGCTAAAGCGGGCGGGGGTCGGAATCGGCGTGAGCCGAACCGGTGCCACTGGAGCCGGCTGGACGGCCGCTGGAACAGCAGGAGCCGCGCCACCCTGGCGAGTCGGGAGGAACGGCTGTTGGGGGTCCAAGCGGTTCAATCGGTTAGTCAGTTCTAATAATTGATTAAGAACCACCTGTTGCTGATAAACAATCTGATCCACCCGAGCCTCGAGGATGGTAAACCGGTGTGCGAGCCCGCCGTCCGCCGAGCCGCTCTGCTGAAGCCGTACTGACATAACGTTCGGCTCAGGAGACGCACACACACAGGCTCAGAGTAGTTCAAACTGTTTATTAACAACAGGGATGTTTGGGTGCGTGTCTGCGGAATGTTAATG
Source organism: Pholidichthys leucotaenia (assembly GCA_020510985.1). NCBI lineage: Eukaryota > Metazoa > Chordata > Actinopteri > Cichliformes > Pholidichthyidae > Pholidichthys > Pholidichthys leucotaenia. Next base: position 256,650,991 of record CM035840.1, read on the forward strand.
TGTTGGTGGTGGCATCTGCTTCGGACCCAGAGGCAGGAGACCGTTCAGCCGGCAACCCTATGGGAGAAATTGGACACAGGGTGATGAGGTAAGTGATCTTCTTACCGGTAAAGAGGATGCTGAAGAGAATGTGGTAGAAGTCCATGCAAGGGAAATGAAGTCTACGGCTTCAGGCCGACGCTCAGGGCGAGGCGGCTTTTATCCTTCGCCGCTGACGAGTAGCAGGTGCGTGGGCAGGTGGCGCCGCTGATGAATGGCGCGGCGTGACACATACAGACATTACAGCAATACAGATACAACATAATCACACAATATAACCAGACATACAGTGGTGACATCCCATCGTCACAATGTCTATTAAACATACAGAGCAATTGTTTTTTCAAATCTAAACAGACTTTTTACAAACATGGAGAGAAAGTGGGGAAATTATTGGTGCACCAGATTAGACAATCTGCGGCTGCCAACACCATTCTTAAAATCTGTACATCATTAGGAACATAAACCGCCAACCCAGATGATATAACTGACCAATTTAAGCAATTTTATATTAGTCTCTATACTCCTGAAATCTCCAGAGATTTTTCACATGTATCCAAATTTCTAGATGGTCTGATTATTCCAAAAATTACGCCAGAGGACCGCATACTAATGGACAGAGAAATATTGACAGCAGAAATATTACAAGCAATAAGATCTATGCAGAGTAATAAAGCCCCAGGCCCCGATGGCTTCTCTATTGAATTTTATAAAGAATTTGCACTTAAGTTGGCTCCAATTCTTAAACAAGTATAGACTGATATTTTCCACCTACAGAAGCTACCCCAGACCATGACGCAGGCAATTATATAAATTTTGCTTGATTTTGTTAGATGCCAAAAAGGCGTTCGATCGTGTTGAGTGGTGATACTTATTTGCTGTTTTAGAAAGATTTGGTTTTGGTCCATCATTTCAAGCTTGGATCAGAATAATATATGATTCCCCTATGACAGCAGTACTGACAAATGCCACACTCTCTGATTATTTTGGGTTTTACAGGGGCTGCAGACAGGGCTGCAGCCTCTCTCCTTACCTATTTAACCTTGCGACTGAACCGCTGGCCATAGCAATTAGAAATGAAGACGGGGTGAGAGGCATTTCACTGGACAATAAACTTCACAAGGTATTGCTATATGCAGATGACCTACTAGTGTACGTATCTAACCCAGAAGGAACCATACCAAAATTATTATATATCTTATATAATTTTAGTTATCTCTCAGGCTATAAAATTAATTACTCTAAGAGTTTGTAATTCCCTATTAACAATGTAGATGGTGATTACTCTGGATTTCCATTTAAATTAGAAAAGAATATATTCACATAGCTTGGCATTAAGATTACTCGTTCAATAGGTGGATTGCATAATCCTAATTTTAGAAAATTAATTGAACGGACAGCTCAAGACATTAAAAAAAGGTTGAACTTACCCATTTCATTAGCAGGCCGGATAAATATGACTGGACAGAAGTCTATGTACACCCTCCATTCCCTGGCTGCGCCTAGAAATCCTGTCCATAAAAATTATGAACAGGACCGGTGACAAAGGGCAGCCCTGGCGGAGTCCAACTCTCACTGGGAATGACTCCGACCGAGTGTTGGCAATGCGAACTAAACTCTCACAACGGTCGTACAGAGACCGAATAGCTCGTAACAACAAGCCCGATACCCCATACTCCCGAAGCACCCCCCACAAAAATCCACGAGGGACGCGGTCAAATGCCTTCTCCAAGTCCACAAAACACATGTAAACTGGTTGGGCAAACTCCCACGAACCCTCAAGAATTCTCGAGAGGGTAAAGAGCTGGTCCGATGTGCCACGGCCAGGACGAAAACCACATTGCTCCTCCTGAATCCGAGGTTCGACCAACGGCCGGACTCTCCTCTCCAGTACCTTGGCATAGACCTTCCCAGGGAGGCTGAGGAGTGTGATCCCTCTAAAGTTGGAGCACACCCTCCGGTCCCCTTTTTTGAAGAGAGGAACCACCACCCCGGTTTGCCATGCCAAAGGCACTGCCCCCGACCTCCACGCAATGTTGCAGAGGCATGTCAACCATGACAACCCAACAACATCCAGGGCCTTGAGGTACTCGGGGCGAATCTCGTCCACCCCCGGGGCCCGGCCACCAAGGAGATTTTTAACCACCTTGGCGACCTCAGCCCCTGTGATAGGCGAGTCATCCCCCTCGTCCCCAAACCCTGCTTCCTCTGTGGAAGGCGTATCAGTGGGATTGAGGAGATCCTCAAAGTATTCCTTCCACCGCCCGACGATATCCCCAGTTGAAGTCAACAGTGTCCCATCCGCACCATACACAGTGTGGACGGGGAGCTGCTTTCCCCTCCTGAGCCGCCGAACAGTTTGCCAGAATCTCTTTGAAGCCGACCGAAAGTCTTGTTCCATGGCCTCACCGAACTCCTCCCATACCCGGGTTTTTGCTTCAGCAACCACCCGAGCTGCACTCCGCTTGGCCTGCCGGTACACCTCAGCTGCTTCGGGAGTCCCACAAGTCAACCAAGCTTGATAGGACTCCTTCTTCAGCTTAATGGCCCCCCTCACCACTGGTGTCCACCACTTGGTTCGGGGGTTGCCACCACGAGATGCACCAACCACCTTGCGGCCGCAGCTCTGGGCTGCCGCTTCAACAACAGAGGTGGAGAACATGGCCCATTCAGACTCCATGTCTCCAGACTCCCTCGGAATGTGGTTGAAGTTCTTCCGGAGGTGGGAGTTGAAGACCTCCCGGACAGGGGCCTCAGCCAGACGCTCCCAGCACACCCTCACTATACGTTTGGGTCTACCAGGTCTGAATGGCTTCCTCCCCTGCCATCGGATCCAACTCACCACCAGGTGGTGATCAGTTGACAGCTCTGCACCTCTCTTTACTCGGGTGTCCAAGACATACGGTCGCAGGTCTGATGATACGATAACAAAATCGATCATCGACCTGCGGCCTAGGGTGTCCTGGTGCCAGGTGCACATATGGACACCCTTATGCTTGAACATGGTGTTCGTTATAGACAGACTGTGGTTAGCACAGAAGTCCAATAACTGAACACCACTCGGGTTCAGATCGGGCAGGCCGTTCCTCCCAATCACCCCCCTCCAGGTTTCACTGTCGTTGCCCACGTGCGCATTGAAGTCCCCCAGTAGGACAATGGAGTCTCCAGGAGGAGCACCCTCCAGCACCCCAGTCACAGACTCCAAAAAGGGTGGGTACTCTGAAACATCATTTGGTGCATAGGCACAAATGATGGTCAGGACCCGTTTCCCAACCCGAAGGCGCAGGGAAGCAACCATTTCGTCCACCGGGGAAAACTCCAATATAGAGGCAGCAAGGTGGGGCGATACAAGAATACCTACCCCTGCTCGTCGCCTCTCGCCCGGGGCAACTCCAGAAAAGGCCAAGCTCCAGCCCCTCTCCAGGAGACTGGTTCCGGAACCGGAGCTGTGTGTTGAGGTGAGGCCGACTATATCTAGCCGGTATCGCTCAATCTCGTACACCAGCTCAGGCTCCTTCCCCACCAGAGAGGTGACATTCCACGTACCAAAAGCCAGTTTAGAAAGCTTGGGATCAGTCCGCCAAGGTCTCCGCCTTTGACTGCCACCTAATCCACATAGCACCGGACTTCCATGATCCCTCCTGCAGGTGGTGAACCTACTGGAGGGCGGACCCATGTAACTCCTTCGGGCTGAGCCCGGCCGGGTCCCATGGGTGGAAACCCGGCCACCAGACGCTAGCCTTCGAGCCCCTCCCCCAGGCCTGGCTCCAGGGTGGGGCCCCGGTAACCCCATACCGGGCGGGGTACACTGAATCCTTGATATACAATTTATCATGAGAGTCTGTTGGATCGTTCTTCGTCTGGCCCTTCACCCAGGACCAGTTTGTCTTGGGAGACCCTATCAGAGGCAAATTGCCCCGGACAACATAGCTCCTGGGATCACTGGGATCCCAGGAGCTATGTCCCACTAGGCGCAGCCAGGGAATGGAGGGTGTCATGCTTGGTGACCACAGGATCTCATCTCTGTTGTTTGCAGATGATGTTGTCCTGTTGGCTTCATCCAGCAATGACCTACAGCTCTTGCTGGGACGGTTTGCCGCTGAGTGTGAAGCGGCTGGGATGAGAATCTGCACCTCCAAGTCCGAGTCCATGGTCCTCAGCCGGAAAAAGGTGGATTGTCCTCTCCGGGTTGGGGACAGGCTCCTGCCCCAAGTGGAGGAGTTTAAGTATCTTGGGGTCTTGTTCACGAGTGAGGGGAAAATGGAGCGAGAGATCGACAGACGGATTGGAGCAGCATCTGCAGTGATGCGGACGTTGTACCGGTCTGTTGTGGTGAAGAGGGAGCTTAGTTCTAAGGCAAAGCTGTCGATTTACCAGTCAATCTACGTTCCTACTCTCACCTATGGTCACGAGCTTTGGGTAATGACCGAAAGAACGAGATCGCGGATACAAGCGGCTGAAATGAGCTTTCTCCGTAGGATTGCTGGACTCACCCTCAGAGATAGGGTGAGGAGCTCAGTCATCCGGGAGAGGCTCAGAGTAGAACCGCTGCTCCTCCACATTGAAAGGAGTCAGTTGAGGTGGTATGGGCATCTGATTAGGATGCCTCCTGGACGCCTCCCACTTGAGGTGTTTCAGGCACGTCCCACTGGGAGGAGACCCCGGGGCAGACCCAGGACTCGGTGGAGAGACTATGTCTCCCAGCTAGTCTGGGAACGCCTTGGTATCCCCTCTGAAGAGCTGGAGCAGGTGGCTGGGGAGAGGGAAGTCTGGGCTTCTCTGCTTGAACTGCTGCCTCCGCGACCCGGACCTCCGGAAAAGCGGTAGAAGATGGATGGATGGATGGAGAAGTCTATGTATCAGATGCAAATGAAGCCTATGACACTTTTATAAACATTGTAACCACTCTTTATGAAAAAAATTGTCCATTAGTAAAGAAAAAGCTTAAACATAAATTTACCGATAAGCCATGGTTAACCAAAGGATTACAAAAGGTGTGTAAAAAGAAAAATTTATTATATAAAGCTTCCTTAAAGAAAAGGACAAAAGAAGCAGAGCAGCGGTATAAAACATACAAAAATAAGTTAACATATATAATTAGATGTAGTAAGAGAGACTATTACAGTAAAGAACTGGAGAAAAACAGAGACAATATTAAAAATACATGGACAATACTTAACAGTATTCTTGGAAATAAAAGCAGAAATACAAGCTACCCAACCGATTTTTCAAAAAAAAAAAATAAAACGACTCAGAGTGTGAATGCAACTTCACCTGCAGATGAATTTAATAACTTCTTTGTTAACATTGGTCCTAATTTGGCTCGAGAAATACCAATTACGGCACCTACAGGTGATACAATAAGCAAAAACACTGCTATAAAAGACTCCATTTTCATAAAGAACACAGTCGAGAGAGAGGTCATTGAAATTGTTAAATCGTTTAAAAGTAAAACATCTACGGACTGTGATGGTATTGACATGCTCTTAGTCAAAACTATTATTGAATGTTTAGTGAAACCACTGACATATATCTGTAACCTGTCTCTCTATACAGGTATATTTCCCAATGCAATGAAAATAGCTAAAGTAATTCCGATATACAAGACGGGTGACAGAGGGGAATTCTCAAACTATAGACCAATTTCACTATTGCCGCAATTTTCCAAGATACTTGAAAAAATATTCTATGAGAGAATTGACAACTTCATACTGAAGAATAATTTATTGTGTGAGCAGCAATATGGGTTCAGACACAAGAGGACAACTGCATTTGCTCTAATGGAATTTGTAGAAAAAATATCAACTGCCACTGAAAATAAAAATTATTCAGTTGGGGTATTCCTGGATCTTAAAAAAGCATTTGATACAGTGGATCATAATTTATTATTAAAGAAAATACAAAATTGTGGTATTAGAGGGGTAGCACTGTCCTGGTTAAGTAGCTACTTAAAGAATAGATATCAGTATGTATGTGTTGGTAACAAAAACTCAGTTACTGAAGGTTCCTTGTGGAGTCCCACAGGGTTCAGTTCTGGGGCAATTGTTATTCAATATGTATATAAATGATACATATATGAAAAGTTTCAGAAAAAATAGACTTAATATTGTTTGTCGATGACAGTAATCTATTATGCAGTGGAAGCAATTTGGAACAACTTTTGGATACACTCGGAAAGGAATTAGGAAAGCTTAAACTGTGGTTTGATTCAAACAAATTAACGCTCAATTTAAGTAAGACAAAATTTATAGTCTTTAACAACCATCACAACAACTCAGTATCTAAACTCAGTGTAAATGGTGTAGAGATTGAAAGGGTATCCGAAACTAAATTTCTTGGAGTAATAATTGATAATAAACTGTGTTGGAAGTCACATATTAATTATATTAAAGGTAACATATCCAAATCAATTGCAATACTACACAGAGTGAAATATTTGCCGAATCAACCCACACTATATACCTTGTATCATTCATTAATACTCCCATACATGACATATTTGTCACGCCGCGCCGCTCATCAGCGGCGCCACCTGCTCACACACCTGTCAACCATCAGCGGCGGGGAATATAAGCCGCCTCGCCCTGAGCTTCGGCCTGGAGCCGTTAGACTTCATCTCCCTTCCATGAGAAGCAATTACTCTTTCTTCAGCACCACGCTAAGCGGTAAGAAGATCACTTACCTCATCTTTCCAGTCTGCTCCCCTGTGCACAGGTGGATTCCTCGGCGGCGGACAATTCCGTCCTTCGTCCCTCCTCGCTGCTGCACCGAATCCTGCAGGTGGCTGTCTCCCGGGGTCCCGTCCTTGAAGTGCCAGTCATCTGTCCCATACAAGTAAGCTTCTCTCCCTCGCCTATTCTCCTCCTGTGTTGGTGTGTGCCCATCACCCTGTGTCTGTTTTCTCCCATAGGGTTGCCGGCTGAATGGTCTCCTGCCTCTGTGCCCAAAGCAGACGCCACCACCAACACATTAACATTCCGCAGACACACACCCATACATCCCTGTTGTTAATAAACAGTTTGAACTACTTTGAGCCTGTGTGTGTGCGTCTCCTGAGCCGAACGTTATGTCAGTACGGCTCCAGCAGAGCGGCTCGGCAGACGGCGGGCTCGCACACTGGTTTACCACCCTCGAGGCTCGAGTGGATCAAGTTGTTTATCAGCAACAGGTGATCCTAAATCATTTAGTAAATTTAACTAACCGATTGAACCGCCTGGACCCCCAACAGCCGTTCCCCCCGGCTCGCCAGGGTGGCGCGGCTCCTGCTGTTCCAGCAGCCGTCCAGCCGGCTCCTGTGGCACCGGTTCGGCTCACACCGATTCCGACCCCCGCCCGCTTTAGCGGTAAGCTCGGCGGAGCGCGGGGGTTCATTATGCAGTGTGAATCCGTGTTCCACCGTGTGCCCGGAGATTTTCCCTCGGATCACAGCCGAATTGGTTACATAGGGAATCTTCTGGAGGGGCGTGCGTTAACTTGGACCTACGCCGTAATGGCGAGGCCCAGTTATGCCACCCTCACCTACGACCAATTCGTGAGGCGCTTTCTGGAGGTCTTTGACCATTCTCAAACCGAGATGGTCCAGGTCGATCGGCTTCTCGCTCTCCAGCAGGGAAGCCGGTCGGCAGCGGACTACGTGGTCGACTTCCGGGTAGCGGCGGAGGAATTGGGCTGGGAGGAACGCTCCCTCTGCGGCCTGTTCCTCCGCAGCCTCAATGATGATCTGAGGGATGAACTGGCTGGACGGGATATCCCTGAAACGCTAGCAGAGCTAACTTCCCTAGCCATCAGCTTGGACAACAGGCTGCGCGAGCGCTCCTCAGGACAGAAGTCGTCTACTTCGCGCCCTCGGGGAGCCTCGCTGTGCCTGCCCCAAGCTCGCCCCCTGGCGGCGCCGCCACCATCGTGCCCCGAGGAGTCGGAGCCGATGGTGACGGGCTGGACAAAGCTCTCCCCGGCAGAGAGACAACGCCGCCGTGAGTTGAATCTCTGCATGTATTGCGGAGACAGTCAACACACGGTGGAGCTTTGTCCACAAAAAGCCAAACGGCGGGGTCCGCGAGTCACTGTAGGGGGCCTCGCGGATGTCAATCAGTTAGATCCACTCACTCAATTGAAGCTGCCCATCCGTTTCTGCCACAACCCCACTGGGCATCTCACCCACGCACTGGTGGATTCGGGCGCAGAAGGCAGCTTCATTTCACAGAGCCTGGCAACCCGTTTGGGCATCTGCTGTCAGGCACTGAGGAATCCCATCTCCCTAGTCAACCTCTCCCGTGCCTCCCTTGGGAGAGTGTCACACCAAACCATCCCTGTACCGGTCATCATCTCGGGAAACCACCGGGAGGAGATGACCTTCTACGTCCTTCCCAACTCTGTGTCGCCCGTCATCCTGGGGTATCCCTGGCTTCGTCTTCATAACCCGGTCCTGGATTGGAGATCAGCTGGGGTATCGGCATGGAGTACATTCTGCATGGGCACCTGCCTTCAGTCCGCTGCCTGCTCTCCGTCCGCTCCTCCCCCTGCGACGGACGCTGCACCCCCGGACCTGTCTCTGGTGCCTCCGGAATTTCACGACCTGGGTATGGTGTTCAGCAAGACGAAAGCTATGTCTCTCCCCCCTCATCGGCCCTATGACTGTGCCATCAACCTCCGCCAGGGGGCTCCCTTACCTTCTGGTCGGCTGTACAGCCTGTCAGCGCCGGAGAAGGAGACGATGAACGCATACCTGAAGGAGTCATTAAGTGCTGGGATAATCCGCCCATCATCGTCACCCGTGGGGGCAGGGTTCTTCTTCGTGGGAAAAAAGGATGGGTCCCTCCGCCCTTGTATCGACTACCGGGCCCTCAACGATATCACGGAGAAGGACCGTTACACCCTGCCCCTCATGGACACTGCCTTCCACTCCCTCCAGGGGGCAACCTGGTTCACCAAGCTGGATCTACGCAGTGCTTACCACCTCGTCCGGATCCGGGAGGGAGATGAGTGGAAGACAGCCTTCCGTACCCCGAACGGCCACTTTGAATACCTGGTAATGCCGTTCGGGTTGACCAACGCTTCTGCCGTCTTTCAGCGCCTCATAAATGACGTCCTCCGGGACTTCATCAGCCTTTTCGTGTTCGTCTACCTGGACGATATTCTCATCTTCTCCAAGTCCAGGGACGAGCACCAGGTCCACGTGAGGCGGGTCCTCCAAAGACTGCTGGAGAATCGTCTGTACGTGAAGGCAGAAAAATGTGAATTTTACGCCAGGACTACGTCCTTCCTGGGGTTCATCATCGCCCACGACAAGGTGCTCCCAGACCCAGAGAAGGTGAAAGCGGTGGTGGAATGGCCTACACCTGCATCCCGGAAGCAGGTGCAACAGTTCGTTGGCTTCGCCAATTTCTACCGCCGCTTTGTCCCCAACTTCAGCTCCATCGTTGGACCACTGACTCGCCTCACGTCCCCGAAGGTCCCGTTCCGGTGGACCGAAGAGGTCGCTGCCGCCTTTAAGGCGCTGAAGGCAGAGTTCTCCTCCTCCCGGGTCCTTCGCCAGGTCGACCCCGCGCTGCAGTGCATCGTAGAGGTAGACGCCTCGGACACGGGAGTGGGGGCAGTGCTGTCCCAGCGGTCGCCGGATGATGGCGCCAAATGGCCCTGCGCCTTCTTCTCCCGGCGCTTGTCCCCGGTGGAGAGGAACTACGATGTGGGGGACAGAGAGCTCTTGGCCATCAAACTCGCCCTGCAGGAGTGGCGCCACTGGCTAGAGGGGGCGAACCTGCTGTTCGTGGTCCTCACGGACCACAAGAACTTAGAATATCTACGATCTGCCAAGCGCCTGAACGCCCGCCAGGCGCGCTGGTCTTTGTTCTTCGCCAGGTTCCAATTTTCAATCACCTTCAGGCCTGGCTCTAAGAACGGCCTGCCTGACGCCCTCTCTAGGCAGTTCACTCCCGTGGAGTCGGAGGAGACGCCCCACTCCATCCTGCCCAGGTCGTGCGTCATGGGAGCCATCTCGTGGGACATCAAGAGCAAGATCCGGAAGGCACAGGAGGTGGAACCTGACCCTGGCGGCGGACCTGAGGGGAGGCTGTTCGTGCCATCCGCGGTCCGAGGAGAGGTCATCCACTGGCTACACACCTCCAAGCTCACCTGTCACCCTGGCACCTCCCGGATGATAGACCTCCTCCAACGGTCCTTTTGGTGGCCAGGCCTGCGGAGGGATGCAGCCCGCTACGCCCGGGCTTGCCCAATCTGTGCCACCTGCAAGTCGGGAAATGCCCCTCCAGTGGGTCTGCTCCTGCCCGTCCCTGGCAGGCCCTGGTCGCACATCGCGTTGGATTTCGTCACCGGACTCCCCGTCTCCAACTCCTATGACACCATCCTGACCATCGTGGACCGCTTCTCCAAGGCCGTGCACTTCGTCCCCCTGCGAGGCCTCCCTACTACCCTGGAGACGGCGGACCTCCTCGTCCAACACGTGGTCAGGCTGCACGGGATTCCGGTGGACGTGGTCTCGGACCGGGGCCCCCAATTTTCATCTGAGGTTTGGAGGTCATTCTGCAACGCCATCGGAGCCAAGGTGAGCCTCTCCTCCAGCCATCACCCCCAATCCAACGGGCAGTGTGAGCGGACCAATCAGGAGCTGGAGGCTGCGCTCCGCTGTGTGACCAGATCCAAACCCACGTCCTGGAGCAACCATCTTGCCTGGGTTGAATATGATCATAATACCGCTCGCTCTTCTGCTACAGGGATGTCTCCCTTCAAGGCGTCCCTGGGTTACGACCCCCGCTGTTTCCGGAGCAGGAGAGTGAGGTAACTGTCCCCCCAGTTAAAGCACATCTCAGGCAGTTCCGCTCCATCTGGACTGCCGCGCGTAATGCGCTTTTACGCACAGCGGAGCGCAACAGGACTGTGGCGGACCGGCATAGAAGACCTGCCCCGGCGTACAGAGTTGGGCAACGTGTCTACGTTTCCACCCAGGACGTCACCCTAAAAGGCAAGAGGAGAAAGCTGGCACAGCGCTTCATGGGTCCCTACCCCATCACCCGGATCATCAACCCGGTGGCTGTGCGCGTGGCTATTCCCCCCTCCCTCCGCATCCATCCCACCTTCCACGTGTCAAAGGTGAAGCTGGCAGTCACCGACCCCCTTTGCCCTCCTCCTGCGGCGCAACCCGCGCCCCGGATGATTGGTGGCCATCCGGCCTGGTCCGTCTCCTCCATCCTAGACTCCCGGCGCCGGGGTCGTGGATTGCAGTACTTGGTGGACTGGGAGGGCTACGGGCCCGAGCACTGACAGTGGGTGCCCCCGTTGTTCGTGTTGGACCCATCGCTCATCGCCGACTTCCACCGAGCGCACCCTGAGAAGCCATCGCCAGGAGGCGCTGCTAGAGGGGGGAGCACTGTCACGCCGCGCCGCTCATCAGCGGCGCCACCTGCTCACACACCTGTCAACCATCAGCGGCGGGGAATATAAGCCGCCTCGCCCTGAGCTTCGGCCTGGAGCCGTTAGACTTCATCTCCCTTCCATGAGAAGCAATTACTCTTTCTTCAGCACCACGCTAAGCGGTAAGAAGATCACTTACCTCATCTTTCCAGTCTGCTCCCCTGTGCACAGGTGGATTCCTCGGCGGCGGACAATTCCGTCCTTCGTCCCTCCTCGCTGCTGCACCGAGTCCTGCAGGTGGCTGTCTCCCGGGGTCCCGTCCTTGAAGTGCCAGTCATCTGTCCCATACAAGTAAGCTTCTCTCCCTCGCCTATTCTCCTCCTGTGTTGGTGTGTGCCCATCACCCTGTGTCTGTTTTCTCCCATAGGGTTGCCGGCTGAACGGTCTCCTGCCTCTGTGCCCGAAGCAGACGCCACCACCAACACATTAACATTCCGCAGACACACACCCATACATCCCTGTTGTTAATAAACAATTTGAACTACTTTGAGCCTGTGTGTGTGCGTCTCCTGAGCCGAACGTTATGTCAGTATTGTACTGAAGTATGGGGAAATACATATAAAACAAACATATATCCAGTCTTTATGCTTAGGAAGTGAGCTATTAGAATAATAAACAAAGCAGCTTAGAGAGAACCAATAAACCCACTTTTTCTTAAATTAAAAGCTCTCAAGTTGAAAGATCTGGTTGACTTTAAAACTGCAGTAATAATGTTTAAAGTGAAGAATCTATCACTGCCTGCAAATATTCAAAAGTTGTTCCAAATAAGGGAGAAACAATATCATTTCAGAGGAACATGTATATTTCAAAAACCTTCAGTGAGAACTACCACCAAGCAACACTGTGTTTCAGTGCAAGGAGTCAGATTATGGAACGATTTTGGACCTGAATTAAAATCATGTACAACGCTTGGACAATTTAAACAAAAACTAAAGGAAGAAATACTCCAAACATATATACAAGATGACATGTAAAATCACATAAGGATTGTCATATCCAGCCTGCATTGTGTTGTAGCTTAGTTTTTTTGTCACATTTTGTCTTAGCTTCGTTCTGAATTGTAATCGCTCTTGTTTTGTTTTTTTCTTTTGAATTCTTGGATGGAACATGGGTTGGCAATATAAGCTGCGGCTTCAGCCATCACCCATTTCGGATATCTTATGTTGAACTGTATAATCAGAGGAGTTATTGTCTAATTTGACCTTGTTGGATTTTCTTTCCCCCTTTGTTATATTATTCAGTTTCTTTTAACCTGTACTTTTAATCTATCCGAAATAAAGATTCATTCATTCATTCATATAGTAAAAATGACAATTACCCCAAGATTTTTATATATATTCCAAATGATCCCCATATTTATATTTAAAACAGCTTTCCAACAACTAGACCGGTTGATTTCATTATTCATTGGAACAGTTCAAATCCTAGGATGAAAAGGAAATACTTGGAGGTACCAAAGGAGGCAGGAGGTTTGGGCCTACCTAACTTTATTTTTTATTATTGGGCAGCAAATATGGTAAAATGTTTACATTGGATTGATACATATAAGAATAAGGAGGGCCTGAGTTGGGTTGAGATGGAGCTTCTGTCCAACCCGTTACCCATCTTATCCTCACCGTTGCCATATACTCGTCGCATACAGGTATTGAATCCGGTGATTAGATCCTCTTTAAAAATATGGCTGCATTTCAGAAGGCACTTTAAGTTAGTTCAGGCTAGCATGCTCTGCCCAATAGCAAATAATCAGTTTTTTACACCCTCTGTGCTTGATGATGTTTTTCGCCTCTGGCGTAGACAGGGATTAGCTTTTTTAAAAGATTTATTCCTGGGAAACACTTTTTCCTCTTTTAATATGCTTACAAAAGATTACAACATACCTAGATCCCACCTTTTTAGATATCTTCAAATTCGTAGTTTTGTAAAAAAAAAAAAAAAAGTGTTTCCCTGTTTTCCTTTGTTGATACTGACTAATCAACTAGATGGAATCCTAGATTTAGATCCTTGGGCCAAGAAACATATCTCTATGATTTATGGAATTATACAAAATTTAGTGGTGATATCATGGGATAAAACAAAAGCAGAATGAAAAAAAGATTTAGGGATAAAATTCTCTGAAGGGCAGTGGCGTGAAAGTCTGACATGCTTACATACTTCTTCGTTGTGTGTCCATCTCGGGTTTATTCAATTTAAGGTGCTTCACCGTCTCCACTATTCAAAGGACAAGCTCGCTAAGATTTTTCCCACTATTGACCATAGCTGCCCAAGATGTAGCCATGCCCCAGCCTCGTTAGGACACATGTTTTGGCTGTGCCCCGCTCTCACAAATTTTTGGGGATCTATATTTGAGGTCTTTTCATATATCTGCAAACAAGAAATAATCCCCAGTTCCCATATAGCTATTTTTGGCATAATACCCCCAGATTGCAAACTCACAACTTATTAAGGTAACGCTCTGGCATTTGCTTCTTTACCTGCCCGCAGGCTTATTCTTTTCCAATGGAAGTCAAATAACCCCCCACCTTTCTCTCATTGGCTAAAGGAGATGCTTTCCTTTTTACCACTAGAAAAACTCAGATATAATGTTTGCAGAACACGTAGGAACTTTTCGTTGACATGGCATCCTTTTATAGATTATATTGAAAGCTCTTCTTTTTGTTGAAAATTATGTAATAATAATAATAATAATAATAATAATAATAATAATAATAATAATAATAATAATAATAATAATAAACAAATGTTTGGTTGGAAAATCATAAGGTGATTACAAATGTGTGTCTGTCTGGGATAAGTTAAAACACAGCAGGGTGACCCTGTCTCCCTTTTTTTTTTTTAAGCCTTGAGGAATTGAGAGGGAGGGTTTTTTTGTATATATGTAAGGTTTCTTTTTTTTTGAATATGTTATAAAAAAAGCAGAAAATAAAAGTATTGTACATTAAAGGTAGATGGGAAAAAGTGAATAATATAACAATGTCTGAAGAGGTCTTGTGCTGAACCACCAATATTTTTTGGGTGGATAGACATTGTTAAAGAAATCTACACGATGGGACATTGACTTTCCCTTTAGACTTGCCTATGAAAAAAAAATGGATCTATTACCTGAAAGACACAAAAGAAAATTGTAAATTTTATTTCATATATGTCTGCTTGTTTTTGATTTTCTTTTTTGTTGTACTTTTTTTTTTTTTTTTTGCTTTTTATGTGAAAAACGAAAATGCTAAATAAAAAGAAAGTTGAAGGAAAAAAAAAGAATGGGGCAAGGAAAAGTTGTTTGTGGCAGTGCCTTGCCTGATGGCAATCCAACTCCCATTCCTCAAAGTGACGATTCACTATTAAACGGTAAATGCTATCTTTGAGAGCAGCGCTTGTACCTCTGTTCCTCTGACTTCGTGCCTGAAGTCAGACGCTGCTAGACGCTGTCAAACAGTTGGAATTTCTGCATCATCATTCTCGACAATTTTTACCCACTTATAATTTTACTGGACCGAGGATTATTGCCACTTGACTTTAGCAAACCGGGCTAGGCTAACCCGTTTGTTTTGGTTAACCACCCCTGGTCTTGAAAGCCATGGCTCCCTCTCCAACCTGTGATAGCTGTTTCCCTCTCTAAGAAGGTTTCTGAGTTGGAACTGAGACTCTCTAACCTCTATAAAATTCGGGAGGCTGAAAATCATCTGGACACAATCATTTTTGGTTGGACATCGGCGCCAGCCACTGATTCGCAGCTAGCAGAGACGGCTACCTGCCAGGGTGAAATTAGCATATCGCTATTCACCTCCACCCCTACTCTGGTCACCTCAGCTGTCCAGGACTGCAGCACTAAACGCTGGCTCACTAACAATGGCTTTAGGTTTAGCTCGGAGCTAAACCTAAAGCCCAGAATGGTTCTTCTCATCTCTGGACCATGGTTGGGTCAAACAGCAACCGTCGGGGATCGACCAGGCGTGGCTGTGCCTCCTCCCTTCCCCTATCATTGGAAAACAGATTCAACATCTTTTCCTCGGAAGATTTCCCCCACCTGGATGCTGATCATCCCCCCATGGCCACCCCTTCTCCTTCAGCAGAGGCCCAAACCAGCAAGCCCCAGATTAAAACTACCCAAGGTGTGCTGAACTTTACACCAGCTCCAAAAAGAAGAAAGTGCAACCCCCCACGTCACCCCTGCATCAGCATCCCGCCACCTCAACAGCAACAACAACAACAGCAAAACTGCTTACCACTACAGAAACCATCAACAAAGTCCCTCCATATGATGCTGGTAATTGGTGACTCCATTTTGAGAAATGCCAGAAGCAGGTACTGTGTTATAAATTTTTTTCCTGGGGCTTCAGTGTCAGACATTGAGGCTCTTACCCCTGACATATAAAATGAATACCCCCACACTAAAACTGTTTTTGTGCATGTCGGATGCAACAACATCCCAGATGAAGCATCTGAGATCTTAAAGAGAGACTTCAGGAGCCTTCTGTCCACTCTTAAGAACTGTGGCAGACATGTGTTTTTCTCTGGGCCACTTGCTCCTTTTAGAAGAGTGTCAGGATATCTGAAAGTATTTGAACTCACAAGGACAAAAACATTCTATTCTAAATATTTGTCAATCAGATACGAGACATTTATTGCTCATTTAAGTCTTTACTTGTGCACAAGGAGCGTCACTGACCTTCTGTTACAGAATTGGAAGTGAGCGCTGCTGCACACAGGCAGCACTTCCTTTATATACACAAAGTAGACGCTGGAAATAATTACACAACACTTGCCGCACCCTTGTGAGTGGCGTACAGAAATCAGACTTCTCATCACAAGATTCTTTAGACAACAAGTCAGCAGTTTCCAAACTTAAGTACAGACAGGACAAATTATTTTTAGCTTTCTTAGTAAGTTCCAGATATCACCAGATATGTTCATTAAAGGGCAACAGTGAAAAGGTACAAATCAGCAAGTATAGTTCAACATCAGCAAGTATAGTTCAAAATCCATTATGAAATGATAACATGTATATACATATGCATAATTTTCTGACAAAGAGGCTGCAAGCATTTCAGCAGAACTCTTTCCCTTAATTCCTGATTGTGCTCAACATATCCTTCATTTAACATTGGTTTTATAGACAATTTCAGCCTGTTTTGGAACCACCCATTGTTTATGAGGCCAGATGGCGTTCATCCAAATAGACTCGATGCACGTGTTTTAAGGGACAATCTGTTTTATTCGATTCAGCAGTTTTTTAGTACAGTGACTGAAAGCTGGTGTGTCACCTCACCCTAATGTGCTTGGGTCTGCCAACCAACTTTGTTTTGTTTCAACTTCTCATATTACTCCTATTAATCCAAATAATTATCTCTGTTTAGATCAGTCTTCAATTCACAACCCTATAGAGATTGTGTCTGTCCCCCGATACCCAAAACATTATAAACCAAGATAAATGCAACATAACTTGATAAAGATTAAAACCATTAATCTACCACAGAAAAATAAAATAATTAAAAGTGGACTGCTGAATATAAGATCTCTGTCCTATAAAGCAACCTTAATTAATGATATGATCATGGATTACAGTATAAATATACTATGTCTTATATGGCTGTGCCCTGATGACTTTGTTAGTATCAATGAGGCCACCCGTCCCAGCTATGGTAATATTCATATTCCTAGAAACACTGGCCGAGGTGGTGGTGTAATCCACATTACCAATGAACCCTCAGCCTAAGCTAAACTCAGATTATAACTCTTTTGAATGCTTAATTTTTAGCTTAGCACACTCATCCTGGAGGACAGAACAGCCCATTTTATTTACCACAGTATATTACACTCCCAGTGCTTCTTTTGCTGAATTTATGTCTGAATTCTCTGAGTTCTTAACAACCTTAGTCCTCAGTTCAGACAAGATAATCATAGCTGGTGATTTTAATATTCATAAGATAAGATAAGCCTTTATTAGTCCCACAATGGGGAAATTCCAGGATTGCAACAGCACAGGGACAGCAACACTCAGAGCAATAATTTAGAAGATAAGAAAATAAGAGCAATGAATATACATATGTACACACAAATATATAAATATATATAGAGTGTGGAGCATTGTAACTAAATGCAATAAACAGCATAACCGTCTACTTAGTTATCCTACATAGTATGAATATGTACCCATACATATTGTCGACCTCCGTAGCGACTAATATTGTCCTAGTTGTATACTGGAGGGGACCATTTGTGTAAGTCTGTTTCGTCTTTTGCATTCAATACTATTAGGTCGTCACGTTTTTATTTTTATTTATTTATTTATTTATTTTTGCTATCTCTGCAAGCAGCCCGGCTTAGGTTATAAAGTCTGACAGCCTTAGGTAGGAAGGACCTGCGGAACCTCTTGGTCGCGCACCTAGGATGATGTAGTCTACTGCTAAATGAGCGTCTCAGTGCGTTCAGTATGTCCTGCATAGGGTTGGACTCGGACTCCAGCAGAGATGACAGTTTAGCCACCATCCTTCTCTCTCCTATCTCCTCCACTGGATCAAGGCGTTACCCCAGACAGAGACAGAGCTAGCTTTCTTGATCAGTTTGTTCAGTCTCTTCCTATCGGCTGCTGTAATGCCACTGCCCCAGCGGACCACTCCAAAAGTGATGGCTGATGCCACTGCCGTGTCGTAGAGTGTCTTCAGGAGCGCCCCTTGTACACCAAAAGACCTGAGCCTCCTTGGTAGGAACAGCCTTCGCTGTTCCTTCTTGTAGAGTGCGTCGGTATTGTGTGACCAGTCTAGTTTATTGTTCAGATAAACACCAAGGTACTTGTAAGATGTCACCATCTCAATGTCAGTTCCCTGGATGTTTACTGGTGCTGTGAGGGGTTGTCCTTGCCTGCAGCAGTCCACCACCAGCTCCTTAGTTTTCCTCGCGTTGATCTGGAGGCAGTTCCGATGGCACCAGTCCACAAAAGTCCTGGATAAGTCCTCTGTACTCAGCTTCATCTCCGTTGGAGATGAGGCCGACGATCGCAGAGTCGTCAGAGAACTTCTGTAGATGGCAGTGTATTGTGTGTGTGAGAAGTCCGCAGTATAAAGGGTGAACAGTAAGGGAGTCAAAACCATTCCCTGGGGGGGCCCCGTGCTGCCAATGATCGTGTCGGACACACAATCCCGGGTTCTCACAAACTGTGGCCGGTTAGTGAGGTAATCCAGGATCCATGATGACAGGTGCTGGTCCACCCCTGCGCACAGCAGCTTGTCCTTCAGGATCATCGGTTGGATGGTGTTGAAAGCACTGGAGAAGTCAAAGAACCTGATCCTCACCATGTTCCCGGGCTTCTCCAGGTGGTACAGAGAACGGTGAAGGAGGAAGATCACTGCGTCCTCCACCCCGATGCCATGCTGGTAGGCGAACTGGAGTGGATCCATCGCTGGTCCCACCAGGGGGCGGAAGTGAGCAAGGAGCAGTCTCTCCAGGGTCTTCATCATGTGAGACGTCAGGGCCACTGGTCTGTAGCTGTTCAGGTCTCTGGGGTGGGAAGTCTTTGGTACAGGTACCACACAATATGTTTTCCACAACTGTGGTACCCTCCTAAGCTTCAGGTTGAGCTTGAAGATGTGCTCCACAATCCCACACAGCTGGTCTGCGCAGGACTTGAGGAGCTTCGTGCTGATGCCGTTTGGTCCCGATGCCTTCCTCGCCTTGATCTTCCTCGGCTCCATCCTCACCTGGGTCTTAGGGAGGGTCAGGTTGGGGGGGCTGTATGCTGGGAGTGGGGGGGTGTTGGTGGAGTGGGGTGTGGACAGCAGGTCTCGATGACTTTAGAGGTGGCAGTGGTTGGTGCGCAGGCGGGGGGGAGGGTGGTTGGTCAAACCTATTAAAAAACAGGTTCAGATTGTTTGCCCACTCCCTGCCCCCCGTGGCCTGGAAGGAGGAATTCTGGAGTCCAGAGATGGTTTTGAGGATTCTCCAAACCCAGCCGATGTTGCTCCATTGCAGCTTGTCCTCCATCTTCTTCGAGAAGCTGTCCTTGCCTTCTCTGATCTTCCTCCTCCGCTTCCTCTGTATGGAATATAGACTTTGATAATGATAGTCATACTGTAGTGTAGCATTTCTCTCCATCTTAAATTCAACTGGTTTTTCTCAGTGTGTTAGTAAACAAATCATCATAATCACACCCTTGACCTGGTCTGGTGCTAGGCAACAGTATTATGCATCCTTGATAGAAGAAAATAAAAACAACCATAGATTTCTTTTTAGCCCTGTGGCTCATCTAACCAATAGCCAAAATGCCATAGATCCCTACATTCCTCCAACTCTTAGTGCTAATGACTTTTTGATTTTTTAATGATAAAATTGTCAGTATGATGAATATTATTCCAAAAAATAGCCCCCTTAAAAATACCAAGCCTCTGCATAACACTGCTCTGTCCACAGGCTCGGAATTCCACTTTTCTGAATTTTCTCATATTAGTCATTCTAATCTAGCCCTAATAGTGTCAGACTCTAAACCAACTACCTGTCTCTTAGACCCAATCCCTGCTAGACTCCTGAAGGAATGGCTATCTCTGATTAGTCCACAGCTTTTGAGTATAATTAGTTTGTCTCTATTGATAGGACATGTACTGCAGTCTTTTAAAGTGGCAGTAATTAAACCTCTACTTAAAAAACTTTCACTTGATTCTGGGATTTTGGCCAATTATAGACAAACATCTAACTTCCCCTACCTCTCCAAGATCCTCAAAAAAGTAGTCACCAATAAACTGTGCACTTTTTTTTTTTTTTTTAGAAAATAATTCTATATTTGAGAAAATTCAGTCAGGTTTTAGGAAACACCACAACACAGAGACAGCTTAGTGAAAGTTACTGATGACCTCCTTATGGCATTTGACAAAGGACTTGTCTCCGTCCTTGTCTTATTGGACCTTAGTGTTGCCTTTGACACCACTGACCACCATATTCTGCTGGAGAGACCTGAACAGCGAATTGGTTTGAAAGGAACAACGCTAAGATGGCTCCGGTCTTATCTATCAGACCGTTCCCAGTTTGTTCATGTCCATAACAAGTCCTCTACCCAGACCATGGTTAGCTATGGAGTTCTGCAGGGCTCAGTACTTGGACCAGTACTGATTACATTATACATGCTGCCTTTGGGAGACATTATGAGGAAGCATTCTTTTCATTTTCATTGTTACGCTGAAAACAGTCAATTATATTTATCCATCAATCCAGATGATCCCAGCCATTTGGATTCATTCCAGGAGTATCTTAAGGATATTAAAACCTGGATGAACAACAACTTTCTATTGCTGAATACAGATAAAACTGAAGTCATTGTTCTTGGCCCCAAACATGCTAGAAGTATTATTTCTAGTAAGATAACAACACTAGATGGCATTGTACTGGCTTCTACACTTTCTGTTAGGAAACTTGGAGTTGTCTTTGACCAAGATATGTCTTTCAACTCTCATATACAGCCAACCATTAAGACTGCCTTCTTCCATCTGTGTAACATTTCTAAAATTAGGTCCATCCTGTCTCATAAAGATGGAGAGAGACTTTTACATGCCTTTATCACCTCTAGGTTAGACTGTTGCAATTCACTTTTATCATGTTGTCCTAATAAGTCCATAAACTTTCTCCAACTCATTCAGAATGCAGCTGCACATATCCTAATGAGAACAGCGAGAAGAGATCACATTACCCCAGTTTTATCTTCTTTACCTTTGCTCCCAGTAAAATATAGAATTGAATTCATGATATTGCTCCTAACTTATAAATATTTATCATATTTTTATTTATTTTTTTTTTTTTTGTGATGGTTTGGTTTGCAATTACAGCCCCTAGCTCGGCATGACGGCACTGTTTCTGAATACAACCTGTCATTTCTGTCAGAGGAGGTTTATTGTGGCTACTGCTGTGATTATTGTTTTTGGTGAGAAATGTTGATAGTGCCAGGTGAATAATAATAATAATAATAATAATAATAATAATAATAATAATAATAGCAAGGCAAGTCTTTTCTAATACTATTTTTAATATAAAGAAAAGAATCTGCCTTTACTCCTGATCCGCTGCTGTTGGGGTGGCATGGAGGTGGCATGGAGGTGGAGAAGGCAGCACAACCAGGTGGTGAGGACCCAGAAACAGCAGGTGGCTATGATGGGGGACCCCCACCTGAAGCAAGGCAGTACACTTCATTTATTGGTGTTAAAAATTATGAAGCGGGGTGACGTCGACGGAACCAGGGGACGCTCGTTCGTTGGCTCAGGCTCCGCTAAATAATAGTTGGCCATGCCCGGGGCCTGGATGTGTCGGGGAGCCAGAATGGAAGGATCGGCTATACAGTTCCTCAGAGAAAAAAAATGGGGACATCCTTGGAGAGACGGCTGGGGAAGCAGGCATGGAGTACTCCGAGGACTCAGACTTAAGAACTTGATGCAAGTGTGTCTTAGATCCTCCCCTCCAACCAGGCCCACCACGGGCCAACCGACTGCCGAGGAAGAACTCCCTCTGCGCTGTTGGAGTGAATACTGGTGGCCAGTCAGTTGGCTCCGCCTCCGGTGAGGAAGAGACTGGCGGAGATGGTAGGGAAGGGAGTGGGAGCCCCTACACCCACAGAAGGGAGAGCAGACTTGGGCGGGCTTCCAAAATATTAGCGACGGCCCCCCAACAGTCTGTAGTATCCTCTGAGTGATACCTCTGAGTGATATCCTTTAGAATGAGCTGCGAGCCGAGGCAATAAGTTCCTGTAGCACCTCTGTAATCCGCAGCTCTCCCCTTCTCTGCTTCCTCCTCCTCCTTTCGTCCGCTGGGTCCAATACTGGCAGCAATCGAGTGTCATGTTTGCCCCTCCACGGCCAAGAAGAGAATGTAAATGTGAGGCGAAGTTCATACATGCTTTTATTACAAAAAATAACAGAAAGCAGGAAGGCAGGGACAAACAAGTGGAACTGCACAGCAGAATAAATGAGGTGAGAACTAATTGTGATTAGCTGGGCAAGAGTGAGTAGTTGTGTGTGAGTGTGTTGCGAGTAGATTGCCGCACTGAGGGTAACAACACAAAAGAACAAACACAGGAAAAAAGGGTGCTGTAGAAAAGGAGTCAGCACAGGATGAGCAAGACAGGAATAATGATAATAATACAAAGGATTAGACATAACTAAGTGTCGTGAACTGGGGTGGATTTCCAGCCCAGTTTCATGGCACGGTAGCTGTCTAGTCTCCAGTTTATTTTGTGTTCCGTACTTGCCGTCTGACAGCTGACAGCCACGCCCCCTCTCATCCCAGCTTCTACCAGCTGAGTGTCATTACCACTGCACTCTCTCCACACATACACACACATGCAATTGTCCATGCCTGCATTCACTCAGCACTTTTGCACTCACTCGCTACACACACACACACACACACACACACTCATTCTCATTCACATGTTCTATTACATTCACTCACGCATCTGTTTCCACTCAGTTCAGCCCACACACTCACGCACCAGCATTCACTTCCCTCATTATGTTTGGCATTACTTAAAGTAGAACTGAACCCACTTTTTTGCGCAAAAAGTAGAATAGCAGATTAATTCCTTATTACCTATTGTATTTTTCAACACATAAAAGAAATTTTTAGGCTGTGCGATGGCCAAGCTATAAGCCGATAAACTTTTGCCTCTGGCTGGCAGTGCCAAACAAACCGGAAGTAGTGCAGACGACGCTGCGTGACGTCACGAGTGTGAGCCTTATCAAAACAACAATGGCAGATGATAGCAGTTCCAGCAGTCAAGAACACCATAGTTTTCAGAGTGAAGAGGCATTCAGGATCGGTGACGAGACAGAGGAGGATGCAGGGGTGTCAAGTGAACAGGAAGAGAGCGAGGGAGGCATCGAACCGTACAGATTCGAGACAGAATTTTCGGGTGATTCCGGCACCGACTCAGAGTCAGACCGCAGCAGTGATGGGGAGGAGAGTCGCTTATTGAATACAGAATGGTGAGTCTTCTCTACTTTGGCATGTTTGGGGTGTCAGGATAAGGAAAATTAACAATAAAAAAGAGAGAAAAAAAATCAACAGCATTTTTCCAACTTATTATTTATACATAGGGCTAGGACTGTACAATAGCCTGGCCGTGTACACACTTGGCATTGAATAGACACATCCGTGGCGTAGGGTTAACACGTGTATTCAGGACAGGTTCCATGACCATGGGCTATGTATTAACTATGTAACTATGTATTAACTATGTATGTATTAGCTATGTAACGGTGATTTCCAAACACTGTTCTCCCGCCCTGGAATTTCTTTTTATTAACTGCAAGCCATTTTATTCCCCGCGCGAGTTTGCCTCATTCATCCTCGTCGCTGTGTACGTCCCTCCCGACGCGGACATGCGCGAAGCTCAGCGCGTGCTCGCAGATCACATCCAACTTACGGAGCGGAACTTTCCAGACTCCCTGGTTATTGTGTTGGGCGATTTTAACCAGAGCAATCTGAGTCACGAGCTCCCCTGCTACAAACAGTTTATTAAATGTCCAACCAGAGGAAATAACACGCTAGATCACTGTTACACCACAGTGAAAGACGCATATCGCGCTGTTCCCCGCACTGCGCTGGGTCTATCTCAGGGGTTCTCAAAGTTTTGATGGGTGAGGGCCAATTTGGGAATCCAAAGTTGAACCGAGGGCCACCAAAGGGACGGAGGCAAAAAAAAAAAAAAAGACTGAAAATTCAATTCCATTTGTAATCCTTTTAATTATCAGATTTAATTAGTTTGGGTAAAGTCATATTAACAGTAAGAAATTGGGACTGATGAAAATACAATTTTAGTGTCAACATACCTTTTAACTGCAGTGTGATTTGTGGTGCTGTTTTGGGTTGGCCACGAGTCCTCTGAAGTCTGGCTCCATCTCCGTCGTCGCGATGCGAAGGACTGCATGTAGGTGGGCATCTGTCATCCTGGATCTCAGCTTAGATTTGTTGATGGCCATGGTGGAGAAGGTCTTTTCACAGATGTAGGTGCTTCCGAATAAAGACGCCATTCTGACAGCATGTTGACGAAGAGCAGGGAATGTGGATGGGGAAAGTCCTTTGTAGAACTCGATCAGACTCTTGTCACGATATGCAGCTCTGGCCTCGGAGCTTTCCTGTAGGTCGATGAGCTCAAACTGCATGTCTGCAGGCACTGCCTCGGGCACACATGAGAAGGGATTTTGGAAAAGGTTGAAATCACCCTCGTGGTCCCTGAAGTCAGAGAATCGGTGGTCAAACTCGTCTCGAAGCTTTTCGATGAGGCCATGGTTCTTCTCTGAACGCAGGTGACGCAAAACTTCACTCCCGTCCGTGTCTGGGTCATCTACCAGCGCCCTGCAGGCAGGGAAATGAGCGAGATCTCCTTCTCTGAGCTGTCCCTGGAGCAGTTGGAGTTTTCGCTGGAAAGCTTTCACGTTGTCAAAAAGTGTGGAAATGAGTTTTCCATGGCCTTGCAGCTTCAGATTGAGATCGCTCAGACAATTATTCAAGTCGGCGAGGAAGGCTAGGTCACAGAGCCATTTGCTGTCCGTTAACTCAGTCACGTCTTATCCTTTTGCCTGCATGAACTCGCAAATTTCTTTTCTCAGGTTAAAAAAACGTTTCAGTGTGGCACCTCTGCTCAGCCACCGGACGGCAGTGAAGTAAATGACGTCTCCAAAATCTGCCTCTGACTGCGCCAAAAAGGTTTTAAATTGGCGATGGTTCAGACCTCTGGACTTCAGGTAATTAACTGTCTTCACAACTACGGCCATGACGTGTTTCATTTCTAGCGTCTGAGCAGCGAGGGCTTCTTGGTGAATTATGCAGTGGTAGCTGACTGGTTTCTTACCACCGCTGTTCACCACTTTCTCAGCCAGCAGCGACACTGCACCTGTCCTACTCCCAATCATTGCTGGTGCTCCGTCTGTCGTGACACCGACCAAGGATGCCAGGTTAACATTGTGTGTGTCCAAACTGCGATACACTGCTTCGCAAATATCCACTCCCTTCGTTGTGTCTTTCATACTCTCCATACTCAGTAGCTCCTCGCCGACGTCAAAATTCTCAGTGACAGTTCGGATGAAAATCAACAGTTGGGCAGTGTCGGAAATATCCGTGCTTTCATCCAGTGCGATGGAAAACGCTCCCTTTTCTAGCCCCTCCACACGTATCGCCAGTTGGTCCTTCAAATCATTTGCCAGATCTTCGATTCGTCTTGTGACTGTGTCATTCGACAAACTTACGTCACGGAACTTTGTTTTTTGGTCTGGGCATACACGCTCTGCCACTTTTAGCATACAGTCTCGAACAAATTCTCCGTCACTAAACGGCTTGCCCCGTTTAGCTATTTCATGAGCTACCACATAGCTAGCCTCTGTTACTGCTTTGCTGGTTTTTGAAAATTGCGTGAAGACTGACTGTTGTGCTGTGTAGCCCCTTTTAAGTTGTTCAATCTTTGTGGTGCGATCCTTGCCACTGAATTTTTCATAATTTTTGTGTTTTGTTTCGTAATGGCGCCTGATGTTAAAGTCTTTTCGCACTGCGATTACCTGTCTGCAGATGAGGCATACAACTTTATCTGACCCGTGAGGTTCAACGAAGTAGTCCAAAGTCCATTTTCCCTGAAACTGCCTTTTTTCCTCGCTGACAGTTCTCGGTTTCCTCGAGTGAGCGGTCTCCATCTCTGCCTCTTTCTCTCGCTGAGCCATCTTTATTTCCACACTTCGACTTCCACAAGCACTAATATTTATTTCTTATTCTTCTTCTGACTCAAAATGGTGCTCCGAAACCGTTGCCAACCAACACTTCTGCACTGTACGCTGAACGTTCCATCTCCCATAATACAATTGGACTAGCTGCTGCAATGAAGTGATCGCAAGGTCAACAACACATGTAATTACGGCTTGTGCCTACAGATGGCGCCAAAGACCACTAAACGTAGATGTGTATCGGAATTTTTCCAAAGCAATTAGTTCAGATCATATATTGGTTAAAGGCCTCGGACAGTGACATTTTTTTATTGAACCAATAAACTGATTGTATGAAAATATTCCATTCTGGCCATTCCCGTGATTTAAAATGTGTCACCAGCCTCCATAAATGACTTTATTTGTTAATAGCCCATATTTCACTTAGTGATGCTGCAGTACCGCCATCTCTCGATAGGGGCGTGCAGCAGTGACGTCAGGTCAGGGAGAAACAGGAAATGGCTGCAGGAAATGGATGATCACTGGCCTGCAGAAATGGCTGAACGACAGCAGAGTGATTCGGACAGCGATTATTTTATCGAGTATGACGACCGCAATATAAGTGATGATATTGAAACTGACGAATCTGATGATGAAGTAGTTTTGGGTGGTGCTGATGGGGTTATTCAGCCGTATTTGTTCGAGCCCGAGGGTGCGGAGGAAGACGCAGACGAAACAGCGACCGGAGCAGAACGAGAGGCAAGAACGAGAGGCTCGCCGATTTATATTGGTAAAATATGCTTTGAAATTTTTTTTTTTAGGCGATATGCATGGTCACACACTTAATTATCAAAATAAAACTGCCAATTTTTCCCTCGCTGCCTTACTTGGCGACTTATAAACATTCTCTTGCTGCTCAAAATTTTTTACATGTTTTAAATATTTTCTAATCAAACTTCATAGACCAATTTATATAGCACTCCCACGAGCCATTAGTTTATTATAAGCATCTGATTATACCATTTTTTTTAACAGGTGCACTTGTGAGAAATGCAACATTATGCCAACATCAACTGAATCTCGGTGCTGCCAGGAGGTAT